>APFE030851379.1:0-15577 GCA_000404065.3 Pinus taeda | reverse complement strand
TTTTCAAACCAAGCTTAAGCAAACATTTAAAAAATATACACACCTTTTTTCACTTTGTAGGAGCTCGATATTTCCTCTGATGTATCTCTGTAATTTTGGATCATCCAGTTTTGAAATTGTGACCTGCGGTAGCCCTCCGTGTCCTCTTTCCAATGCCACCATTCTGACCCCAATTGGATTCTCCAATGAAGAGTTATGCCAAATCTCCCACAGTGACCTAATTATAGACTAATTCAGTAGAGTGAACTTGTACGACGTTCCACAAGTCACTGTTTCGACCTCTATCTCTGAAAAATATGTAGAAGAAACTACAGTCCATCCTATTTTTGCACCTTTTTACAAAATTTCAATCCAATTCTTAGAGACAAAGTTATGACGTTTTTCCGCCAGTCACCTATTTGGAATGTAATTCAGGAGTCTGCAAAAAGACCAACTTCCTCATATCATATCTTCGCAGTTATAGTGCAAAATACTCTAAAATTTGGACCCGAGATTTAGTGCGATGCCCTCTCAAATGGGTTTTTTTTTCAACTTCTGAAACGTCACCGAAAAAATGTTATAGCGAAAATTCCATGATGACCTGTTTGGAGCAGCGAAACCCTAGAATCCAAAGCTCTGATACCAAATGTTATGAAACCAGCTCAAGAAAAAGATAGAAAAGATAGATCAAACACCTTAGAATTTAGCTTCTTCGAGGGGGAAACCTCCTTTACATTACATAAATGAAAATTCTTGGATGATACAAATGAAAAGACCTCCTTTCTATATATAGGAGTCTAAGGGGTCATAACATAATCAGAGCCTACATAACAATAATAATGTAAGGGCACAATCATAACAATAGTGGGCTTCTATGGGGCACAATAGTAACAATATGGGCACACCAGGGGCATAACAATATTAATAAGGGGCACAACTACAATATTAATGGGGTAATCACTAGTATTACAGGGACCCAACACACGCCTTTAAGGTAAATGATCTGGTTTTGTTATATGACAGCAAGTTTGATAAATTTCCAGTGAAATTCAGAATGCATTGGTTAGGGCCTTATTTCATTAAGGAGATTACTGATGGTGGAGCATTTCATTTGGTTAAATTGAATGGAGATCCCTTCCCAAGAAAGGCAAAAGGAAGTCTATTAAAGCCATACACCGGTGATCTGGCCAAGTGACTATATAAGGGTAGCATAGTCTTAGCGCTGCAGGAAGTTGAAAGGAGGTGCAGGACTATAAACTACACTACCTAGGTTGGGGGACTACGTGAGTGGAGGATTGTGTAGAGCAAGGAAATGTCACAGGGACTGGAAAATTTGCAGGAGGCCATGTAGTTGAAAGAATAGGTAGATGTCGTGCAACATAAGGAGGCATTGTTGAAGGCAGGATTGAATCCCTGGCTGGATGAGGCTTATTTGATCATGACCTGTATTGAAGGAAAGCTTACGAATCTAAAAGAAACTTAGCAGAAGATTCAGGCCAACAATTCAATATCAGCGACCAAGCAGTTGGTTGAAGAAGCAACGCAGGCGGCCGCACAGTGCACTGTCGAGGTTGCAGTCATACAAGTCAAACTGGGAGGTCTTTGCGCCAAGATCTCCATACCCGTAGAGTGACTCGAGGGGGAGTCACCATGTTTGTGTTGGGGGCCTATTGGGACCAGGTTCCCCCAAGGACGGTTTTGGAGCTAAAAGCACATGTTTTGGGTCAATTTTGTAATAAAATTGTAAAGTCTCCGCATTTTGTGGTCACACAGTGCGAAGGCGTTAAGAGTCATAAAGGGTTGTCTGCCCTTATTTTGTAAAGTGTAAAGTCAGTTGTAAATATCCACCCAAGGTTCATGGACCATGGGATTATATAAAAAGGAGCTAAGTAAGTAAGCTCTAAGTATTCTTAAGTCTAAGTAGTAGACAAGTGTTGAAGTCTTGGTAGAGAAGTCTAAGTATTTCAGGTCTTAGTGTAGGTAGAGGCTCTGTAACTGAGTGCACAAAGGCATAAGGTATAAGTCTGCAACTGAGTGTGCAGACACTTGTAGCTATGTGCGTAGGGCAAATAGAGTCTCTATTAAACTGAAGATATCAATAAAGAGAAGCATTCTGCAAATTCTATGTATTTATTTCCTATTACTGCATCTAGTTATGTTGTGTTTTGGGTTTAATTTATAATGTTTATGTGATGCACAAATACATGTTATTATATTGGTTAATTGATCGCAAGTAAGAATATCAGTTCACACAGCGATAACTGTGATTGTTTAGTAAGATAAGTAAAACACTTAAGATAACTTGGGAACCTATACAGTCTGATGTCATAGTTGCGCAGAAGTACCTGGATCACAAGTTAACACTGTGTGAAGGTCAATCATACACCTTTGCGGTGGTAATGAAGGGAAGAATAAAGGGTAAATTGATAGAGCCCTAAAATCTTAGTGACCTGCATGAAAGTAGGAGCAGAAGGTATAAACCGACATCACGACCATCTCAGGGTGTGGAAACTTGGTTCCAACATCCCCCCATAATACTTCACGTGAGACTTCAGTCTGCGCTCCATGGGCTGATGTCGAAAGGGCCAGTAATGTAGGGATTTGTTTGGCTAACTAACACTAAACTTGGGTCAGGTACCACACATCCAACACCCTATCTGTTACCCAGAGTTGAAGAATGTTTCTCCCTGATCTTCATAGGGTCAGAGAATGCCTCTCCCCTCTTATTATTTGTAAAGTATACCCCAGTTGGCATCATACCCTCAAACAAGCCAGCTTGAGGGGAATACCACTCCTCATTTTGGCCAATGAGTTGAGAGTGTATGCAATTTTCTAAAGCAAGATACAATAATCTACTTCTACTCTTTCCAATGGAAGCCCATAAACATCGAGAAAACAATAATCAATAGAGGAAGAGAATCAAAGGAACATAACAAAATAAATATTAGGAGAAATCCACAGCTCAAAACCCCATTATCTGTTTTGTATTAATCCAAAAAAGTCAATATGAAATTACAATGCTTTTTCTCTCTATAACAATCCTAGCACTCAGCAAATTCAATCTCCAACTCACAAGCAAGCTCAAGGAAAAAGCTTAGCCTCTTCACAATCTCTCCAAGTCTATATTCCAATGTGTAATTCCTATGGAGGATAACTTCTATTTAAAGGGAAATAAAGCCTCTAAAAATTGTGCAATCCCTCAAGGGCCAGTTCCTAAATTCCCTCTACTTGTGAAAATCCATGGGCCACAAATTTGTCCTTATGCTTCTCCACACTACCATTTGCAACTTACTTTACTTGTAAAGCCAATGGGGGCTCACAACAGACTTGTCCTCCAGTCTCAGGACCACATCCCAAACATTGTTTTGAACTATGGAGTCATACCTCTCCATTATCGCATCAACCCAATATGGTTGTTGCATTATTTGCTGGAAGGAAGATGGCTTTGTCACAACACATGCACCCATAAGTGTCATGTATCTAGTGTTCCTCTATGGTGACCTCCTCTGTTTGCACTAAGAAGAGGGTGCTCCCACATTCTCCCATGCATCATACAACAATTTGTCAACCTCTCTAGTGCTCTTTCTTCCCTCTCTGGAAGACTCTAACTGAGTGGATGTCTCCAATCTCTGAACCTATGCATGTGGCTACTCCACATAAATTTGAGGTCCCTCAAACTTAGGAGCTAAAATCTCCTCATTCACATGTAGCTCAAGCTCCCTCTCAAGGGATACTCGCATGGAATTCTCCTCATCAAACCTGATATCCTTGCGAACCACTTTCATCTGATTGGTCATCATGTACACCCGATAGTTGTGGGGTGTATCAAAGTACCCCACAAAGATACCCAACTTTTTTGTTGGCTCAAACTTCTTCCATGAATCTTCGGTCACATGGAAATAAACTGATGACCCAAAAATCCTGAAGTGACCAACATCTAGCCTCTTACCAAAATAAGCCTCCTCTAGTATCTTCATCTCAAGTATCTTATGTGGCCTATAGTTCTGAACATAAACCATTTTGTTTCATGCCTCAACCCACAAGTGTAGTGTTAAGCCTTGATCATGCAACATCGCCCTTGTTTCCCCTACTATGCTCCTGTTATTCCTCTTGGCAACACCATTCCATTGAGGGTTATGGGGTGTCGTCAACTCTCATTTAATCCCTTCCACTGCACAGAAGTTATTAAACTCATTGGAGACATACTCACCACCATTATCACTCCATAGAGCTTTAACATTCTTTCCAGACTCTTCCTCTACCAGTGCTTTGAACTCACAAAACTTTGTGAAATTTTGATCTTTTTTCTACATAAAAAAATACCCAGCATTTACGAGAATAGTCATCAACAAATATAACATAATACTTGTGTTTGGTCGTGGACGTTTCCGAGAATAGCCCACACACATATAAATGGACTCTCTCCATAATAGACTATGCTCAACTATCTGTACCTCCAAAGGAAGACTTGGTGTATTTTCCCAAAGTACAACCCTTGCATTTATCAACTTTCTCAAGCATACATTTGGGAAGACTAGTAGAGATTTGTTGCAATATCTTCAAAGCCCCATGATGCAAGTGGCCCAATCACCTGTGCCACAACTTGCTGAAATCTCAGCTCAACATCTTTTCTGCTTTTGAACTCAAAGAAGCACAAACATCTACCTCTATCTTATAGAGATTCTAAATTCGAATTCCTATCTTCTTTACATGACCCATGGCTATGTGTCGAAGGAAAGCCTTTATTTCAAAAACATCATATCATGGCCTCTATCCTCAAGCCTGGAAACGGATACCAAGTTCTCCATTAGTCCAAGTACATGCATAAAATTATTCAAGGTGAGTGTAGTCACATTATCCCTCTGAAAAGTAATAGTCCCCACGCGAGTAAAACTATACTTACTGTCATCACCCATCTCGATATGCATCTTGAGATCTTTCTCCTCCGGTTCACTAAATAAATCTTTGTCGCCAGTCATGTGGAATGAAGCTCCACTATCTAAGTACTGGACACTTCCCATTATTGAAGATACCATCCATGCAATGAGGGAAAAGTCTAATTCGAATTGGGAGGCCAAAGCCTCACTTGCGTCTCCTCCTGATGGATTCTCCTTGGAATTCTTCAATGGACAATTTGTAGCAATGTGAAAATGAAAAAATTTAACTTTTGTCATGTTCTTCTTCTTACCTCCATGATAAGAATCTGATTTGGAATGTGAAATTTTACCTTTCCCCTTCCTTACCTTAATCGCTAAGGCATAGTTCTCTTCATCATCAGTCTTTGATGAAGATCCATCCCTGGTGTTCCTCCTGATCTCATCCTGCATCAAATCTAACCATAGTCATTCCCAATCTGGAAGCTTCTCCCAACCATTGACAAAGTCCTGATAACTAAGCCAACTCTTTGGGATTCCAAGAAGAGCAAGGCTCACCATATCCTCCTTGGCAACCGCGATTCCAACGCTTCCAAGTCCATTCTGCCATGGAGTGAACTTGGTAATGTACTTTGGAATCATCTCACCTTTCTCCATCTTGATTTTACGAAGTTTATCCTTCTGTTGTGACCATCAACAACCACCCTTTTTATTAGTGTTAGCAAGAACATTAATAAATGGGGACCCTTCCAAAAAATCAAAGCTTAGCACTTAATAATGCTTTTTGTTTAAAATAAAACAAGATATCAAAGAAAAACTTGCCAAACATGTGAATTTACCTTTTCCATACCCAAGTGCTATATGACTATAAAACCCAAGAAAATCTTTAATAGCAGAAAGTCTTAATTAATAGATAAAAAAGCTTTCACAAAACCCTCTCTTCAAACAATAGTATCGCATCGCAAAAAGGGTCGTGGCAGACATATCTTATATAAAGAACTCCTTGAAAACGTGATCTGTGAGAATGTGAGATCTAAGGCCTTACCACCTCATCGCATATCGCGAATTTCAAATTCTGCAGCACCACTTAATGTAAAAGCGTCCAAATATTGTGAAATGCGATAAAGTTTCTCGCAAATCGCATCTCGCAACTGCCGGACGAAAAAATGGTTGTTAATGAATAATAGGTTTTGCGATATCGCGATCTATGATATCGCGAAGCAAATCACAAAATCGCTTTATCGCAAATCTAAGGGTTCAGACTTCAATGACAGTACTTTCTATCGTTTGATGCAAAAGTTATGACCATTAAATTTTAGCTTAACAGTCCATTGATGGTTATTTATTAAAAATGATTTGAATTAGGGTAAACAGACCATATCACGCAAGGTGATATCTTTGATATGATTTAAAGAATTAAAAGCTTTCCCGTCACCTTATTTTTGTTCGTTATTCACTATCATCTTTATCGTATCTTTGTTCTCTGCTTGCAATTTTTAGAAGCAGTACACAGAGCGTAACGGGAAAGAAAGGCAAGGCTCCTGCATCTGAAAATTCATAAATGACTCCGTTATTTACAAACACCACTTGTACCAGAGAAGCAGGGATATCTACCTGGGAAGCCATGTATAGATTGTTAGAAGTGGAAAACCCAAGGATTATGAAGGTTACAGTTACAGCAAATGGACGCGGCTCTTCCGAAGTGTCCCTCACTGAGCTTGCATGTTCGTTCCTACACCGTATTGTGGTGAGGCTGAAGATAATCCCCTACACTGATGTGGTTAAATGGGTGATAGATCATGTAGATATATCTGATAGAGAGTTCAAGATGGACAATCAACTAGTCCTGAGGTCATTTACCCGAAGCAATTTGAGGCACATGTACCACTTGCCAAAACCTCAGGCTTCCTACAACAAGCAATTTGTAGAAAATTTTTCCAAAGAGAACGAAGATTTTGCGGACTGCACAAAAATCTGGTCTGCCAAGGAGGAACCACTAAAGAAGGACAAAAATGGTATGTACGCCACTGGCACTCTCTGTTCTCCTTATTGTTTCGCTGCTGCAATGTTATGTAGACTATTTGGGAAGCCAAATATAAACAAGTTTTGATCAGAATGGTTGCCTTTATTGGATGCAGCCACCAATGCCACCATAATGGATTGGGCCCAGATTTTATCAGACAATTTAGCCTTTGCTATTTTAGGATATCGAACTAAAAGAAGTTTTGCTCAAAGGGTTTACACTCCATTCTTTTTAAGTGCCTATGTCATGGACACCATTTGTTTTGTCTCCAATTTTCCTATCATGGGGTGGAAATGGACAGTACAGAACCCTCTTCCTATTCAGGTTTATCACAAAGAAATGTGGGAATCCAATTTCATCCCATATTTCTACAAGATTTGTCATGGAGCAATGCTCCCTATTCATAGAATGCTCTATAACAGAGACGCCCCAAGATTCTCCCCAAAATATGAAGTTGACATTGTCCCTGTGGCAAGGTGGTTCACAGAGGAACTATTCACATACATCAAGGTATTTGGCATCATTGCCTCGCCTCACGTACTACCTTTGTATGTCTCCAAAAAACTAATGGCCAGAGAGATAGCTTACCAGACCTGTGGTGTTGGGGGAATGAGAAAAGTGTTCAAAGATTCTAAAAAGGCCATTTGGCCTCAATTCCCTATAGTCTGCGGGAATTTTGCATTATTTGATTTAGGGCATGCTTTTAAATAGGTTGATAATATTCTATGTTTACAGTTACCCAAGTTCCTAGGGAGGTAGTACGATCCCTTTGATGCTGTAAAGAATCTTACTACAGAAGCACACTTTCAGAGAAGTCTTAAATATGGCACAAATTCAGTTTGATTAGGAAAAAATTCAAAAGTTCAACGATTACAGAGAACAAAGGTTAAAGAAGGTCCCATTAGACAAATTACGTATTGAACCAATCAGGGAGCCCACTCCCAGCATTAGCAGAAGTGGAAGTTCAGAAGAAGGGAAGTCTAAATCCAATTCCCAAAAAGAATTGACTGAAATGTCTGATGAGAAGTCCAAAAGTGAACACAACAGAAGTGAAGGGTCAGTTAAAGATACAAATCAATATACAAAGAAACCTGATCAACAGATTTTGTCTTCGGAACAAACTGAAACTCCCACTTCCCTTCCAAAGCCAACAAAGCCAATTATAGTGGACCTAGAAAAGGAATGGGAGAATTTTAATGAGTTAATCAATACTTAGGAACAGAGCACAGAGCCAGTAACAAACCTAGGAGAAACAACCACAGAAATGGTGGTGGAAGGGGCTACTAATACTCCAAAGACATAGCATATTCTTGTTGCTTCGTCATCCAAAATTGTACTGAAAATAGAGGATATTCCTCCTCTGGATGTATTTTATAGCCCGCAACATAAGGATGTCATCAGGAGGCAAAGGAAGAAAAGAAAAATAGATGTTGTGCTCTCTCTAGAAGCTGAACCTCT
This sequence comes from Pinus taeda, assembly GCA_000404065.3. Lineage (NCBI taxonomy): Eukaryota > Viridiplantae > Streptophyta > Pinopsida > Pinales > Pinaceae > Pinus > Pinus taeda. The sequence continues at coordinate 7,243 of APFE030851379.1, read as the reverse complement.
GGATGTTCTCTGGAAAGACCCAACCACAGACCCATCGAAAAACCTAACTAGACTCTCTCAGATCACAGGGGCATATGCTTCTACAAAAATTGATAAGGAAACTGAAGTTCAAATGCTATTAAAAGAAAAGGAGGATAATCTTCTATTTTTGTAAAAACAACTACAGTAGGCCAGCATCAATCGAGAAGCAGAGATACAACTAACAAAACTCCAACAGGACTTCCAGCAAATGCAATTGGATTATCAAAGCAGTCTGTCCAATAAAGAAGAACAATTACAGACCATGATAGGAATGCATAAGGATGATCCTAAGATTGAAGAATTTATCACAGAAGAACTCGCTCTAAATGCCCAAATATTACAACAGGAAGAAACACTCTGCCAAAAGATCTTGCAATGGAATTCCCATTGTGAAAAGAGCGATAACATTACAAATCAAGTCGCAGACTTACGACTTGATTATGATTTAATTTTAAAGAATATTTCTGAATTTTTGAGCTAGCAGAAATCAGATGAAGGAAAAAAAGCAGAATTTCGTAGAATCGATGAATCTCATAAAGAAATGATATTCACAAAATGGGATTCCCAGCTTAAAGAAGCATAGCATGCAATGGAAGAAGCAGCGACAACAGTAAACAATGTCATTGAATGCATCAATGAAAATCTGCACAAGGAAAATTTATATCAAATACCACTTCGGGATTCCTCCCGAAGGCACAACAACTTCAAACAAAGTGGAAACAAATGATAGAGGAAAAGGCTGAGTCAATTAAATAGGTAAACAGGTTAAATTGGGACACATACTGGTAGTACCTGGTAAAGCCACATAGCCAAGAAATGACCCTGAGATGTCTCATAACCTTCGCTGAGAAGATAGTGCCAGCGGTCGTCAATTCCGTATTTGCAAGTCAATTAAAAGCTGAGGTCGGCCAATCGACGCTCTTGAAGCCAATGCTAGATATTTGCAACTTAAAAGAACCGATGAATAGTTTATCATAGATATAGTTTAGTTTTATTTTTAGTTCATTTTTGCTTAAAATGAGGAAGGTGGTTTAAACCTCCTCATCTATTTTTTTAATATTTATTTTCAATTTTCATTAGAGTAGTATTTAAACCCCTCTCATGCATTTAGAGAGGGGTCCAGAATTTTATCAAAAACAATTCTTCAGAATGTGCAGTTTTCCCCCCACTGAGGAGGTTTTGATAAAATGAATGGAACGAGATTTATTTTTATATGAGTTTGATGTCTGCTACTAAAATGCACTTTTGTACTCTTAGTGGATGTTGAGTTATTTGAAGATATATCTATATTGTTGAAGCTCATGAGTAGAACCTATTACCAATGGTATTTTTATCTCCTAATGCTTTTTGCTTATGTGCCAAGTGATAAATTATTTTCAGTTATTGATATATGAAAGTCTGAATGTTCAGTTGTCATTATTGCATTTCTGTATGGTGATAACTATTCTTTTTATGCTGAGTATATGAATAACTCTTATGCGATATGTTTCTCATAATTCTTTTGGCTAATTTCTTATACGAAACAATCATTTTCAATGGATTCCTTTCCATCGAATCAGATGATTCCCTCCTTCTATGGGTGGAAAATAATAGGACTAAGGAACCCTAGATATAGGCGAACCAACAATTATAGTTGAGTGAGCTAAGGTAATTCGTACCAATTGTTGTTGGAAATTACTTTAGATCGCATAAGCCAAACGTTACTCCTGGGATAGTTTAGAGTTAGATGTTTTCCTTCATTAGAATATAATTGCATATGTTAGTTAATAGATAGATTAAATTTAGAATAAGCATTCTACCCATAAACCTTAAAAAAGAAAAACATCATCCCATTAGTGTACCATCATAAAAAAAATGGGAAACTGGTCCCATCACCCCCATTGGGAGCCACTGTTCCAAATGGAAAAGGAGTTGCTTTCAAGGTCCAGACTGGGTGGTTATCCCCCTTGTTGTAAACCCGATTTTCGGGCCTTCAACATATTTGGCACTAGAAGGAGGGCCTGAACTATGAATGGCCAGCGAATTCAAATCCATAACCCATTCTAAGAGTAAATCCCCCTCATCATCTCCCTCGACTTCTCCCTCGCATTCTGAATCTCCAATTTCTAAATGAGAAGTTGAGAAAACTACAACCACTACTGAAAACCTGAACATTTCAGATAAATCCACTCTTGAACCTCCTAAAGTTTAGTCTTTAATTCATAAACTTCAAGGATTTTCAATATCACCACAGAAATCTGAGTTATCTCAAGGCAGTGTGACTTCACAATACATTCCTTCCCATCCTCTTACCAGATTACAGAGTGAAAAGCTTGGTATTGAACCAACAGAATTCCCTCTGCCTAAAAGAAAAAGAGCAAGGAAGACATCGGAAGGGTCTAATAGTGAGACTCTTTCATCATCATCATCCATTTCATCTAATCCATTGCAAAGTCAACCATCCACTCCCCAACTCCATATTGTTGTTCAACAGGATATTGGTACTTCAACATCATCTTCCCAACCACTTGTAACCTCATCTATGCTTTCCTCTATTAGTATCTCAATGATGGCATGAAATCCTCCACCAAGGCCATGGGCCAATCCAGGGGCAGTCGCAATGCCTACACCCTTGAGTCAATTGCTGGCTCATCCTGAAAAATGGCTCCCCAAGTTTAACCCAGGTACAGGCATACTGGAAAAATAACACATAAACAACTTTATGCTGTCAATAAACTTAAATGGAGTTACTGAAGAAGACGTTGTTGTTAGGTTTTTCCCATATACCTTACAAGGAGTAGCTGGGTCCTGGGTCAGGATCCATTACTAGTTGGAACAATTTCCAAGAGCAGTTCTTGACTAAATTTGGTGATGATAGATCTACAACGACATTAATCAATGATCTCTCAAATCTTAAAGTCGAATGAAGAGAACCTATCAAATATTTCAACTCACGATTTAATAAACCCTTAAATAAGATTCCTACCGCATCTAAACCTAGTGAAGAGGTTCGAAGTGAATGGTATATATCTGCCTTAACTTCAAATATAGAAATATTTGTAGATAGGGCTGCCAAGCCAACATTGGCTGAAAATATGAAAGAAGCGATAGCGGTGGAAAAATGTATCCTAGCCTTAGAAAAGAAAAACATCATAGATGAAAGAAAATCTAAAAAGATTGCTTTTAGAGATGACCTTAAGAAAAAACAATCAAAGGACCCATTCGACTTGGAAGGGTTACAGAAAGTTTTAAAAACCATGTCCAACGAAATGGTTGACATTAAGAAACAAGTGGCAGAAACCTCTTCCAAGAAACCTTTCAAATCTTTCAGGAAGAATCCTTCAATCGATCCAAAGCCTCCCAACGCTATAACAAACGCAGAATCAGAAGGGGAAGAAGAGGAAGTTTCGAATGAGGAACATACTGATGATGATGAGGTTGTAGAACTACAAGGAAAGTGGGACTTCATTCTTTCAGATGAAGAAGATCGAGATGCATTACCAGTGACTACCAAAATTAGAAATCAACTTGATCCTCCACAATCCAGTTCTAAACAGAAAAACCCAAGCCCAGCTTCTAAAGATAAAATCACAAGTAAGAAATCCTCACCAAAGGCTACTCAGACAAACCCAGTCCATTCTGATTCAACAACTCCATATAAAACACTTATCATTTATGATGAAATGGAATATAATATTGTTGAATACATGAAGAAGACTAGGGCCAACATTACTTTTCATGAGCTGAGTAAATTAAAGCATCAACAAAAACTACTTTTGAAAGAACTGCATGCAGTACCGATTGCGCCTCTACCTGCCGTTGTAATCTCACAAGCTACTAATGAAATGGGAATACCTCTGGCTGGTATGTCAAATAAAGTCGATCCAAATGACATTGCTTTAATTGGAGGAAGGTAAAAATCCCATACTCCTCCATTCCTCCTTACCTTTGAAGTTTTCAATAAAAATTTTCATAATTGTTTGGTAGACTTTGGTGCTTCATCTAATATTTTGCCTAAGACAGTTTGTGCAAAGTTAAATGTCCAACCTCAAAATTCTGCAGTACGCATAGTATAGCTAGATTGGTCTCAAGTCGAAGTTATCAGAGAGCTCAATAAAGTAACTATAAGGCTTTCATCGAATCCAAAGGTATGTGAAGTCATTGATATACTTGTTGCAAATATTCCTGAGTTTTATGGATTAATTCTTAGCAGGGATTGGTAAGAGGAGCTTCACGGTTACTTTGTGATCGACTAGTCACATATGTGGCTCCCTTACAACGGTAAACCAAATCAGATAAAGGTTGAGTGAGAAAGACACCAAAAGTACATAGTCACGGAGTTAGAAGGAGAAAATGAACCTATAGTGTACAACAATAATATAACTGGAAACTATTCTATTGATTCATTCTTAGGGAATTTCAATGCTCATACTTCACCTTTTTTAGAAATTTCAGTTTTATCTCAGATAGAAATTTTTTCTCAAACGAATAATTCTAGATGCATTAATTTTGTAGATAGGCCTGTAAATAAATCTTTGTTTTGGAAATTATTTTTCGATGGTTATAAGTCTAATGATGGAGCAGGGGTAGGTTGTATATTAATTAGTCCAGAAAGATAGAAACCATGCTAACCTATAGACTCGAGTTCAATTTCACAAATAATACTGCGGAATATGAAGCTCTAGTTCAAGGGTTATACAAGGGAATTGTGCTTGATATCAAATACCTACAAGTATTTGGGGATTCTGAGATTATTATTAAGCAGGTAAGAAATGCTATACATTTTCTATTAGGTCACTTGAAGCATTATCAATCGTTAGTACAGGACCTGACTTCACACTTTATAGCATTTAATATTTCATCTATTCCCAGACTCCAAAATGCTAGTGCTGACCTCCTGGCTAATGTAGATTCCAAGCTCATTCCCTCAGAATACTATAGTCCAAACAGATTCTTAATCGAATTAATCTCTAGACCCTCCATCCCAGATAATGTTACCAACTGGAGAGTTTTTAACGATGATCCTGATATTGTAAGTTTTTTGACTTCAGAAGGCTCTTACAATAATCAGATAATTGATGAAGACCAACATGACAAGCAATTAGAACAAGGAAGCACCAATAACGTTATACCCAAATCTGTAGTCAAGTTGGAAGACCTATATCATTTAAAAGACAGATTCAAAAGGTCCACTAACTCAAAACTTCAAAGTTCGACTCAGAGATATGAATTAGTGAATCTAGGAACTGACATTAATCAGCCTTCATTATACTTTTGAAACAGTATAAAAATGTCTTTGCCTGGAATTAAAATGACCTCAAAACTTAAAACACTTCAATCATACAACATACAATTCCGATGATCGCTGACGAAAAACCAGTCCAGCAGAAGCTGAGGAAAATCCATCCTAATTTAGAAAACCAGATTAAGTCTGAACTGAACAAATTACTGAAAGCCAAAATTATTTTTCCTGTTCAACATTCTAGATGGGTTTCCAACCTGGTACCAGTCAAAAAGAAAAATGAAGATATCCAGATTTGTATTGACTTTCGAAATATTAATAAAGCCTGCCAAAAGGACAATTTTCCACTACCCCCTATGGAACAGATATTACAAGCAGTTGCAGGTTCTGAACTAATGTCCTTTTTAGATGGCTTCTTGAGGTATAACCAAATTTTAGTCCACCCGGATGATCAATTGAAAACAACATTTAGAAAGAAATGGGGCACGTATGCATATCAAAAGATGCCATTCACCCTGATTAATGTCGGTGCCACGTTTCAAAGGGCCATGGATATTGCATTTAAAGGATTAGTGAATAAGTTAGTGGTGATTTACTTAGATGACATAATAGTGTATTCTAAAAAAGGTAGTAATCACCTCAGATATTTAAAACAGATCTTCCAACGATGTCAAAAATATGGGATCTCACTTAATCCAAAAAGTCCTTTTTTGCATTAAGCGAAGGAAAGCTTCTCAGATTCATAGTGTCTAAATTTGGAATCCATATTGATCCAAATAGGATTAAGGAGATTTCTGAGATATCCTTACCCCATAACAAAAAAGCAATGCAATCTTTTCTTGGTCAGATCAATTTCATTAAAAGATTTGTCCCCAACTTCTCAAGAATTGTGTCACCTCTCCAAGCAATGATTAAGAAAAATTCTCTCTTCAAATGGGGTCAGGCAAAACATGAAGCGTTTAGCCTAATAAACAAGCGATTATAAATGCCCCATCTCTAGAGACTCCAAAATTTTCTGATCCTTTAATTTTATATACATTTGCCTCTGAGAAATCATATGCTGCAATACTCACACAAGCCAACCAAGATAAAGTCGAAGCCCCAATTACCTTCTTCAATTCAAACTTGCAAGGAGCTGAATTAAATTATTCCGATGTTGAGAAAAAGGTTTATGCTGTATTCAAAGTGATCAAACACTTTAGACACTTTCTTCTCAAGACTCATACAAAAATAGCAGTACCATTTCCAGCAATAAGAAATAATTTGGTACAGAAAGACGTGGGTGAAAAGAGAGAAAATTGGGTCACAGCCTTGTAAGAATATGACGCTAAAATCAAACCAGCAAATATTCTAAAAGGTCAAGGTTTTTGCAAGATGTTGGCTGGAGCATCGCACATATCAGAAATATAATCCCCAGATAGTGAGGTACAAATGTATGAGGTAAGCCTAAACGATAATGAATCAAGATATGCTAATATCATGTTTTACTTAAAGAATGGATATGCTCCTTCACATTTTAATCATACAAAGAAAAGAGCCCTGAGATTAAAAGCTAAGCAATATCAAATTGTAAATGATGTAATCTTTAGGATGAATTATGATATTATTATATGCCTTGAGAAATCTGAAGCTGAAAAAGTATTGTAGGAAGTTCATGATGGACCAGCAGGTGGACATTACGTAGGAGATGTAACAGCACAAAAAATCTTGCGTGCAGGCTACTACTGGCCAACATTATTTAACAATGCACATAGCTATGTAAGAAGATGTCAGATTTGTCAAACTACTGCTGGAAGACAGAAGAAACCATCATTGCCATTACAGCCGGTCAACATCAATCAACCATTTGAACAATGGGGATTAGATATAATAGGTGAGATCGTTCCTCACTCTTCTAAACATCATAAGTACATCCTTACAACTACCGATTATTTTACCAAATGGGTAGAAGTAGTTCCACTCAAGTCAACTAACTCTGAGAGCATCATCGATTTTATAGAT
>APFE030851375.1:24514-43968 GCA_000404065.3 Pinus taeda | reverse complement strand
ATACTTGTTGTGTATGTAGATGACATTATCTTTGGCAGCAATGAAGAAGATATGAGTCAAAGCTTTGCCTTGGTGATGTAGAAAGAATTTGAAATGTCTTTGCTTGGAGAACTGACATACTTTCTTGGATTGCAAATCCAACAAAATGAAGGCGGGATCTTCTTGTCTCAAATCAAGTATCTCAAGCAGATTTTGAAGAAATATGGCATGGAAGATGCAAAACCAGTATGTACCCCCATGGTCATAGGATGCATCCTCAGTGCAAATGATGATTCAGCAGTAGTGCATCAACCAACCTACAGGTCTATGATTGGAAGTCTACTTTATTTGACAGGTACCCGACCAGACATCATGCATGCAGTGGGAATAGTTGGGAGGATTCAAGAAAATCCAAAGGAAACTCATCTTCAGGCAGTAAAGAGAATTTTCAAGTACCTTCAAGGAACTCAAAACTATGGCTTATGGTATCCTAGAGATACAGATCTCACACTTCATGCTTATACAGATGCAGATTGGGCCAGAAGTGTGGATGACAGAAAAAGCACTAGTGGAGGTGCATTCTTCATGGGTTCCAGATTAGTATCTTGGTTCAGCAAGAAACAGAGTTCAATTTCTTTATCTACAGCTGAAGCAGAGTATGTGGTTGTTGCATCTTGTTGCACACAACTTCTTTGGATGATGCAAACCTTGTAGGATTTTCAGATCACTTGTACACCACCTATCTCCATCTTATGTGATAATGCAAGTGCTATCAGCATTTCAAAGCACCCATTCATGCATTCAAAGACCAAGCATATACCTATCAGATATAGTTTTCTTTGGGAACAAGTGCTTGAACAAAAGGTCAAGTTGGAGTATGTTCCTTCTAAGGAACAAGTTGCTGATAGACTCAGCAAACCACTACCCAGGGAGACCTTTGAATACCTCAGGCAAAAGCTGGGGGTAGTTGATGCATCATCTTGTTGTTGAATCTCATCTGTTTCAGAGACTGTTGGTTGTACGCGAGTTTCATATGGGGTATACGCGTACATTTTCTGGTTTATGGATTGGTCGAAGATCGAATGGCACAGGTTCAGGGGAGCATATATTCTTCAAATAATGCATTGTTGGCATTATGGTAGAAGATCTTGGAGGAGAAAGTACAAAAGGAGAAGATGGATGTTGATCTGAATATTGTTGCTAATATGTCTCTATCTCTTATGTCAAGGTCATTTATGGTGTATGGTGGATTATGGTTCTTCTTGAAGAATTTTTTTTTCTTTTGTAGATTTGGTCTATAGTCAGGGGGAGCATGATCAGCATAGCAAAGCAGAGACTTCAGTATGTTCTCAGAGGGAGCATAACCCTTTTCCCTTGATGTCAAAGGGGGAGAATGACCTTGAGGATCGTGGGGTTGCCATCAAGTCCAAAGGGGGAGATTGTTGGCATTATGATTCAGGTTTGGTGCTATGGCTCAGGTGTTGTACTTGATGGAAACTCACTCAAGAGGCAGATCTCTGATCAGGCTCTCAAAATAATAGAAAATGAGATACCCGCAGGTGAGCCTAAGAAAAGCCGCGGGCCCGTAGGTACCCCGGCCAACAAGTGCGGACATACCCGCAGGTACTCTATTCAAAAGGTGCGGACCTCAATTTCACTCACTTCAATGCTGAGAAGCGCGCGCACGTGGGAATTATTATGAATGGTCCATGGTATTTAGTCTGACGTATATGATCCTATGGTTTTGGTCCGTGGTATAGCATATAAATTATTGAACCCCGGTTTTGGGTCCCTTGTATCAGTTCTCTATGGTTTTGGACCATGGTTTGAGCAAAGGCCTAGACTATAAAAAGGAAAGGAGATCATTTGGCAAGACACTTGTGAAATTTGAATATTTTAAGATCTAAAATTTTGGTGATCGGTTTAAAAGCTAAATCTAAATCGAGGTGAAAACTGTAAGGCAGATCTATTGATAGGTCGTGATCTCTTGAGGCGCATGATTAGATCTGTGGATCTGACAGTCTGTGGCACATAGGAGGACTGATAATTTGGCTCAATTTGGAGGTCCGCAGGCGATCCACGGTACAGGTGCGGAGGTACGCATCACAGCAGAAGGCGCAGGTGCAGAGGTACGCAACGCTTCAGAAGGCGCAGGTGCGGAGGTACACAGTGTAGCAGAAGGAGCAGGTGCGGAGGTACGGAGAAGAACACAAGGATCAGGTGCGTAGGTACGCTGTCGGGTGGACATTGCAGGTGCAGATCTACGTAGAGGTACGCAGAGGTACGCAGTGCAGCAGAAGGGGTAGGTGCGAAGGTACACAGAGCAGAAGAAGGATCAGGTGCGGAGCTACGCAGGTTTCTATCGGTGAAATTGCAGACTTTTCTTAAACTTATTGTTGGCTTCCTTTTATCTATTGCTGAAGAGTTCTGGGTTTAGATTACTAGTATTGTTGTTCTGGTTACTGCATTCTGAGAAGCTATTGGTTGATTGTAAAAGGAGATTGGTTGATTCATTGGTTGATTGTAAAAGGAGATTGGTTGATTCACATGTACTTGATGATTATTTGATGTTCATGGATCCAGTCTGAAAATTAATGAAACGTGGTCCTCAGAAGAAAAGAAGTAGAAGAGCTAAGGGGGTTGTAGCTCCCTTCAAGGAGAGACTGGAAAATGAAAGAGGGTTGTAGCTCTCTGCAGGTTGCAGCCTGCGTACTGGTAAAGGACTGCACCAGTACAAAATCATTGTAAAAGAAGTTTCTAATTGAAAGAAGATAGAGACATATTGCAGCAGGTGGTTTTCACCCACATTGGGTTTCCACCTTATATCTGGTGTTCTTTGGTGTGACTATTTTCTTTTCTTGTTCTTGCTCATTATTATATGGTACTGACATACAAATTAATGATCAATATCTGAAGAATAAATTGAAGTATAAATTTGAAAGATATATTGAAAAGAGTTTGATAATACTGATTCACCCCCCCCCCTCTCAGTATTATTTCCAGCAGTTTGTTTCTTGATTTGTTTTTCCTTCCTGTTCTTTTTCCTCTTGGTAGTCCATGACTCGGGTTTCTTCGTCTTCTTCTTCTACCTACGTGATTTCAAACCTATTCATCTCATTTTCTTTAGCTGGCTGTTCTTTTCTTCCTTCCTTAGGGGTTTCCTTTGCAGGTCTTTTCTTGGTTTTGATCTCTTGAAACCCTTCATTATATTCTGTGTTTTTCCTCTGTTGCTTAGTCTTTCTTTATTCCTCCTCGGCATTTAAGGGGCATTCCTTGTAGAGGTTCCCATATTCATGGTATTTTCTGCATCTAAAAGGTATGTGTTCATAATCTAGAGCTTGTTGCCACACCTCTTCATGGTATTCTAGTTCTACTACTCCTGGTATGGGGTTCACAATGTTCATGTATACACAGATTCTTGCATAGGAGGTATCTCTTCCTTTCTTAGTTGATTCCGCTATTTTAACAAAGCTACCTATGGTGTTCCCTATTGCTTCTAGGATCTCTGGGTCCCAAAAATCCGTGGATAATCCAAACAGTGTGACCCATACGGGCACTGCTAGGAATTTCTCTTTGTTCGGGTTGTAGCATTCCTCCCAATACCTCATAAATAAACCTGCATTATTATGGAAATATGGGCCATGTTCAAATAATTTTTTCTTTGTCTTGCAAGTTTGAGAAGATTACCGTAAAGAATCCGTGTGCGCCTAGCTTCAACTCTATGTTGCAGCGTGGTTGCCATTTCTGCTGGATCCATCTTTTCAAGTATTTCTCAGATGGCTAGACACCAATAAACTTGCATATTAATGCATGGTCTTTCATGTAACTTCTGTAACACTCGATTTTGTTCATAGGGATAACAAATCTCGGTCTTTCTGTTGCACATGGAAGGAATTTTCCTTTGCTCCCTACCTGCCATCTTGCTCCAAGGACTAGTCCCAATGTCCTTTTCTCATCTTCCAGTTTACTTTTTCCTGTTCCCTCGCCCACTGTTGCATCTCTGTAGGAGGGGATCTCTCCCCTCCTAGCTTCCTCTGTCATTTATGTGCCTCCTGTCTGCTTCATTTTCCATGCCTGTCTGCTTATTTTTGAGGTTTTCTGCACTGCCTACCTCATGGCCACAAGGTCATTAGGGTTGCAGAGCTCCAAGAATCCCTCATCCCGTGATCCACAACTCTATTTGAAATTTTTGGAGAAATTAGTAGAATTAAGTTTAGAGCCAAGTCTCCAAATTTTGGAACAATCTAGGACTAACAGGTTGTTAGTTAGTTTGATGAGATGTTATTTGAGGCAAATTAGGCATTTTCATTCCTAAACAATATCACATCAGGTGTTAAATAACTTTAGAATGGGGACAAGTGACTGGAAGAAAGTATCTCATTTGGTTTCGATGTTCTTTGACCATGCTTGTATGTACATATTAGATATAGGATTCCATAGATGTGAGTTGGAGTAGCGCCCAATCAAAGAGTCTATAATGTTGATGTGAATATTTCTTTCTTGGAAAATAAAGTACTTTTAATTTCCACCATGTATACGAGTGTGAAGCTTCTTTGTATGACCAAACCATGCATGTAAGCTAATATATTTATCATTAACATAACTAATACCATGTTAGGTAGAAAAAAGAGTGTGATAGTCTAGAAATATGTTTGTTAATCTTCAGTCTAATCTCAAAAATTGGATTAAAAGGGCAAAGGGAATGGGAAGATCGAGAAAGGTTGATTTGTGTAATGAACATCCTAAATTGATTGCAAAATTACAATATTTTACAAGATAAATTTTCATCTATTTTTTACATTCAGGGGCACTACCCACAAACCCCCACCAAGGGGCTCGCTAGCCCCCAGACCCCCCAACTGGGGGACAGTCCTCCACCCGAACCCCCACGACGGGGACAAGTCTTCCCCTCAGCCCCCTCATGGAGGGGTTTACAGTCTTCCTAAGGTATACGTTCGGCTGAGATAATACCTCTTGATCAAGAAGATAACCAGGCTCCACAACCAACATTTATTGCATGTTGAGTTTAATTTTGGTCTCTTGTGTGAATGGTTGAATGTTTCCTCTTGAAGTGGATCAAATATGAATATATGGATGTAATTTTTAACATGAGTAATGCTTGGGATGCCAATGTTTTATAGCGAAGTGCCAGTTAGAAGAGTCTTCACAGAACCATTTGAATTAATTTATTAAATAAATCACCAATGAACTCATGAAGCCACTAAATATATTATAAAATTAAAGTAGGCCCTTTAGAGTGTTTTGAATTAATGTACTATAAGCATATTTGTTTGGATAATAATAATAGTGAATAAATTGAAAACTATTTATGAGATGGATTAGGAAGACTTGGAGGTATTCATAGAGTGGTGACCATAGAAGGATATGGTGAATGCCTTGGTTGGGATAACTTGGAGAATAGATCATGACTATGTTGGGAAGTCTAAATGCCTTGGTTTTTCACAATGTTTAAGAGCTCTTTCGGCATGTCATGAATCTGGAAATTACCATCGTGGGAATGGTTATGCCTAGGTTATGGGCTCTAGGATATTTTCATTGATCAATGTGAAGGCATTGTTCATAATTACTTAAAATCAATGTGAGTGTTCTGGCCTCATTTACATTTATTCCCTAAAAACTAGATACAGTTACTTTCATGCAAACAAAACCTTGTAACATGATGTTTAAATTTATTTAGCAAATTTGGATGGTTTATCTTGTATCATCTTTCACCTAGATGAAATCCTAAATTTTACTAAGTGGAAATGCTAAGAATCATTCTTTGTGAAAATATGTATTAACACATTGAATTCGGTGTGTGATTTTATGTTAAATCTAGTTCTAGAGTACATATCTCCAAAACACCGTGTGTATAGGATCTAATTGGTGTATTTGGGCATTTAATTTATGGTATGAAGGTTTAGAATGGCATATTAACAATGAATTTATACAAGGATGATTTTATTTATTCTTGATGGCTTGGTTTCCCTAGTGACGTGGATATCTAAGGCTTCATGATGCGTAGTTAACATAATGTTACTCGACGAAAATATTTCCATCAGTTCACATCAATCAACTGGATGGATTAAATGTATAAATCTTGTTTCTTATATCTCCTAGTGGTTGGATTTATGAGTTGCTCGATTAATGGAAATTTTAGCTGATAAGGATTGGGTTTAAAATATTTAATGACTATTGCATGGTCATTTGGATAAACGTTGGTGATGTGGCATGTTAAGATGGCAGTTTATGTGGCTTACTAGCATGGCGTGCTAACATGGCACATGGGTTCCTAGATTTTGGATGTGATTTAGGAAGGCTCGCTGTCTAACTATTGTTGGGGATGGGTTTTGATAAATGTTCCTAAAAAAGGTCTTCTATAATAAATTATTGAATTAAAATTTACTTGGATTAAGTATTTATATAACTTAGATCTGATTATGGCTTGCAACAATAAAAAAGCATGAATTTAAAGTTAGTATAGGCCAATGCATTTATGGCCAAGGAAACTAGCTATGTTGAAAATCAATTCTTATTACATTGGTATGTGGTTTCAATATATAAGAAGTATCATAATAGTATATAAGGAAGGAATGCTTAACACAATGCTACAATATAGTCTTAAGGAAACTTCATACAACAAAGTTGATGAGTTAGATGAGAGAAAAGTGTTTGAGGCCCTTCTTGATTTGGTGGAAACAATGACAAGATGGAGGTCTAAAATTTAGAACAATAAGGAAGATAATAAAAGGATTATTAAATGTTAGGCGAAGTAGATTGAAATAAATGAAATGTTGCTATAGGTCGTGTTAGGGCTCCAAGAAACTCTCCTAGGTTGTGGCTCGGAGATGCCTGGTAACATATAATATTCAATTTGGTTCTAGGAACTTATTGGTATGGGTGATGGTTTGGTTCAAGCTAGATAACCACTTCTACTTTGTTTTCACTCCAGACATGCATGAACACCCTCATACTATAAGGCTTTAGACCACCAATGCTCAATAGTTTGGGAATTAGGTGAATGGATGAGGAATACTAGCCACACCAGCAGATACATATAAAATGTATGATGGTCAGCTACAACTAGTAAGGAAACTTGCAAATCTAATCTATCAATGTACAGATAAGATGACAGTTATCTTGTAGTTGACACAGAAGAAACCTGAGTGACCTACGCAATGATACATTCAATTTACTAATACAGGGATATGATGACAGTTATCTAGCATTAGGCATAGAAGATATCATGAATAAAACATTCCAGGTACAAGTTTAGAACAGAGGATAAATGGGCATTGAGCAATTAACAACAAAGAAGCTTGCATTTGCTGAAAATGAAGATGAGACACTACAAGTTACAGAATATCTACAGTCTCCAGAAGTTGAAACGAAACACAATTGCCAACCCCGATTACAACTTTCTGGTGGCTATTTATAATTTTTCATTACAATGGCCCCTTGACCTTTTAGGGATGGGGGGCCTTTAATTGACCACCAGCTGCATTTAACTGTCTAATAGCGTCTCTGAATGAGGTTGCTTTCTTCACGGTGAAAACCTGATCAGTTCAGGTGTTCTGTTGTCCTTTAGGTGGTTAGACTGATTATGGCAGTGGAGTCCCATGACTGTTTAATCCGGTTGCTGAGTTGTGCTGTGTCCTTTTATCCATTCGGCCATGCTCTCTGTTTAATTCAATTGTTGGGGTTAGACTGTTACTAGGCTAACAGTGTTGGTTGTCTTCTTCCTTGGGTAACAAACTGGACGTGGGCACGGAGTGCATGGTGGATGAATGGCTAGGATGATTGTGAATGGTGGCCATCGGATCAGGGAGAATGGGTGGCAGAGATCAATTTACAAAGGTTATCAGTCATGGTGAGAGTGGGACCTATCTAGGCTGGATCTTCAATGGGTAGATGGGATGGTTATCGGGCGACGATGATGTGTGGGCGATAGCGTGCGGGAGTGGTTTGTCCTGAGCAGTAATGATTTTCATTGCACAGGCCTTGGGCGGTAAGTGGTAATTGTCAGAAGCCACATGATTCCACTCAATGAATGACACGTAGCAGCAGAGGAGAGAGAGAAACCGCCCATATCGCGCGGGTATGTGATATGGGCGAGGACTGCCAGATCTGGCGGAGGTGATATGGCGGTGGGGAGTGATATGGCATGTTTGCTTTTATCAGGTGCAATATGGGCCAATGGATTGGCAGGAGAAGATCAACAACATAAATGTTGTGTGATGAGTTATGAGGGCGTAAAGGCACATGGCTGGGTTTTATGGATGCTTTGAGCTTTTCCACTTAGGGCTAAGGCCAAACAGGAGGGGGGGTTTGTCGGGTTAGAAGGTTAATTTGGGAAATGGGAAGGGTGAAATGTGATCAAGGTAAGAGGAGAAGGGGAAAATTGACCTAAGTGGGGCTCCTTTGACAGCAACATCGTAGACCGAGCCTCCTTTTGACCCTCCAAAAGTCAGCATTGAACCTCAGGGCTAACACTGGCTCCTTCTGGGGATGAAATACTCCCTGTGAGGTTTTAAGAACCGTAGACCATTTCCTTCTACATAAACAAGATCAGAAACATTGCCTAGTACCATTGGGCATGGAGTTTATTTAAGCCTATATTAAAACTGTAAAAATAACATATTTACAATGTTGAGGCCTGAAAGCCTTAAACAAAATAAACTTTCAAAAACCGCCCATTGACTAGGCCATCAAAAACTGTTTCTCATTCCAAACTCCGCAGCATGAAAGTGTTGTTCCCTTGGACCTGAGAGATGAGAAAAGGTCTTGTCCACAGAGCATTGAATTTACCATGATTGCCTTTCTTTTGTTTCAATGCATCCCATTTGAGAACCCAATCCCCAACCTGAAAATTGTCCATCTTTGCCTTTCTGTCAAAAGCTTCCTTGATTTTCCTTTGATGTACTACAGACCTCTCAATCAATTGATCTCTAATCTGATGAACTTCATCCAAGTCACTAATCCTCCTTGCCATGTCACTTCCCTCGTTTTTCTCTTCTTGCAAAAATTTGGCCATAGGGAGGGTCAATTGGATTGGGAAAACGGCCTCAGTGCCATATACCAACTTGAATGGAGAATTCCCGGTGGATTTCTTTATGATCACCCTGTCAGCCCACAACGCAAACTTCAATTTGGAATCCCAGCTCCTTTTGTTGTCTTCCAACAACTTTTTTATTATCCTTACCAGGATTTTATTTGATGATTCTGCTAGGCCCTTGCCTTGAGAATAATATGAGGTGGAATGCACTAGTTTAATGCCCATTGATTCACACATATCCACCAACTCTTTTGTCCTGAAAGCTGTTGCATTGTATGTAACCAATTTATTTGGGCAACCAAACCTGGTGAAGATGTTTTATGTCAAGAACTTCATGACAGTCTAGTGATCTACTTTCTTAGTGGGGATGGCTTTAATCCATTTAGTAAAATAATCAGTGGCTACTAAGATCCATCTATGTTGGCCACCGAAATGTGGATTAATCTCTCCTTTGAAATCCAAACCCCATTGCTGGAAGGGGCCACTGGTATGAATTGGCTTCAGGGGTAACAATTTTAGTTGTTGTCTTCCTGCAAACCTCTGGCACTTGTCACAAGATCTTACAAATGAAGGCACATCAAATAATAGAGTGGGCCAATAATACCCAGCTCTCAAGATCTTGTGGGCTGTGGTTTTCCAATAATGATGTCCTCTACAGATGCTGGATTGGAATTGATGCATGACCTCCACAGATTGCTCTTTGCCCAGACATCTTAAGAGGATTCCGGATGGGTCCCTCCAATAGAGCAAGTTTTCATGAATACAGAACTTGGCTGCTTTGAGATTAATGGTCCTAGCTTGGCTCGAACTAAGGCCTGGAGGAACCTCTAGTTTCAATAAAAATTGAGCTATTCTAGCATACCATTCACAAGAAGCTAGATTTTTAGCCAAAGACTGGTTTTTCCCTTGTTGAATTGTTTCTTCCCTTGTCTGTACAATATCTGAATTTGCATCCATGCAATTTATGCCCAGTGTTCTGCAATTTTCTTCAGCCATCAGCTGAGCAAGGCCTTGGCCTTTGACAAGCTTGGTGGGCTTTACCTCTATGTTGAACTCTATGAGTTTTTCAATCCACTTAGCTCTTCTTCCATCAACATCTGGCTGTGTTAGGACATCCCTTACTGAGGTATAAGGTACATAGGCAATCACATTGGAGTGCAGAATGTAGATGCAGAATGCCTTCAAGGACTTAATGAGAGCATAAGCCTGTTTTTCAATAATGTCATATCTTAATTCAGCATCTCTTTAAGTTTTGTTGGAAAAGGCCACTGGTTTCTCTGTACCTTCATCATTTTTCTACAACAAGATTGCTGCAAGGGTGTCACAGGAAGCAAAAGAGAAGATATGGAACTCCTTGTTATAGTCTGGGCTTATTATAGTGGGAGCTTCCATAATAGCTCTTTTGATGGCTTCAAAAGATTTTCTTGTTGCACTTGTACATTTTATCTCTAATCCCTTCTTCAGCATGGAGGTGATATGTTTCACTAGTTCTGTAAAATTGGGAATAAACCTCCTTACAAAGTTGATCTTACCCAAAAAGGATTGAATTTCCTTTTTTGACCTTAGAACAGATAATGTCTGTATTGCTTTGACTCTTTCTGGGTCAATCTTAACACCTGCAGTAGAAACAATGTGCCCTAAAAGTTTGCCTTCTTCTAGAGCAAACTGTGACTTCTTGGGATTTACTGAAATCCCAAACTTTCTACACTTCAAAAAAACTTTCTTCAGATGCTGCAAGTGATCCTAATGACTGTCAGAGTAAAATGTTATATCATCAAGGTAAATTAGTACAAACTTGTCCTTTTCTCCCACGAAAGCTATATCCATGGCCCTCTGAAAGGTGGCCCCAACATTCATCAATCCAAAAGGCATCTTGGAGTACATAAAAGTGCCACAAGGAGTGGTCAAGGCAGTCTTTTCTTGGTCATCTGGATGCACAACCACTTGGTTGTACCCTGAAAATCCATCCATGAAAGACATAACTCTAGCCCCTAAAACCTTTTGTAGCAAATGTTCCATTTTGGGTAAGGGATAGTTGTATTTCTTAGAGCATATGTTCAAGTTTCTAAAGTTGACACACAACCGGATTTCCCCACTTTTCTTCCTCACTACTACCAAGTTGGCTACCCACTTCGAATACCTCAGTGGAACTATGATCTTGGCAGCCAACAATTTCTTGATTTCTTTTTCGATCAAAGGGAGTAGTAGAGGGGTTATGGCTCTTAGCTTCTGCCTGAAAGGGATGGTGTCTTTCTCCAGTGGAATCTTATGCTAAATGATGTTCTTGTCATAAGTCTTAAGGTCCCTATACTCCTAGGCAAAAACATCAGCAAATTGCTTCATTAGGTTGCAATATTTAGAACTTTGGGCATTAGACAAATGGGTGGACAAATTTATATACTTTGGATGATCTGGGCTCCCTATGTTGTGCCTACATACTGTAGACTCATTTTCTTTTTGGATAATCTTATAGGGTACATCATTATTGTCAAACAACTTCTCTAGAGGCACCAACCCTTTAGGTATATGGTTACTAGGCAATTGTATAATGTTGTCCTGACCAATTTTGTTTCTTAGCTGAGACTGATGGCCTTCCTCCACAGTTTCATTATCTTGATCAATTTACATCTCAAAGAATTCATCAATGACTTGTAGAAACCTATTGACTTCATCATCATCCTCAAAAACCTTCCAATACTTGACATTATCAGGCAATGATGGTCTGTATTTTACTTGGATTTCGTAAGTCAATCTAGGAGGCATGGGAGGGATGAACATGCTAGAATTTACAACAAGGGAATCAACAAGCTGATTTTTGACTCTGGGAATATATGAGATACAAAAGCTATTAAAAGAATCTTTGAGCCTCCATACCTCATCTCTGTATGCTTTCAGCCTAGGGTGTTTTTCTTGGAACGTTTTGTTCACATATTGAATGATGAGATCGACATCTCCAAACACCTTTATGTCTCTGATTCCCATTTCTTTAGCTGCATTTAAGCCCAATATCAAAGCCTTATACTCTTCTATATTGTTGGTGACCTGAAAAGTCAGCTTGAAAGACAGACGTATGCATTCGTGTGTTGGGGATACCAGAACTACACTTGCTCCTACAGTTTCCCTAGAGCAAGCTCCATCAAAGAACATATCCCAAATCTGTGTCCCTTCCTTCTCCGTGACCTAGCATACTAGTTTCCTGAGTTGCACTGAGGCCAGCTGGGATTCTTCAGTTTGGAGAATATAGGCTCCAAATTCAGTACCAACAACATAGATGGGATTATTAGTGGGATTTTTCTCATTGCTAATGATATATGCCAGCTGAGCTTCTCTGTATAACCTTCTGCTTTCTCCCCCAAAGACTGGGATAGTAGCATAGGATAGGTCATTTTGTAACGTTCCCCCCAACCTCTTAATCCATCCTCTAGAAAGTAACATGCCAAACTTAGGAGGTACATCTGCTACCACAATATCCATCATCATGCTCTTCATGGGCAGCTGAGACAAGGTGATGGCCAAGTCTTTGATTAACCCGAGACATTTCACCTTTCTTAAGTCAAAAGAGAACAAGTCATGATAGGGTCTGGTGATATCAAGGCCTAACTCATCCATAACAGCCTTTGGCATTAGATTATGGCTGGCACCTGCGTCCAGTAGATAGTTGTGAACGGTTCTGTCATGAATGGTGAAGGAGACATAAAATGATGGGGAGCTATCATCAGAGGGTTCAGTGATTGGGCTAAGCATAACTGCAAGTTTTTCATCTTGTAAATTCACATAGTCATTGGATGCTTATGTGGCTTTGAGCTCAAGGGCATCAAGGACAGGCTTCTCAAAGGCCTCACTCTTTACTAGTTCTATTAGAGGCACATATATTTTTAACTTCTGGACTTTTGATTCAAAGCTGAAAGGGGAAGGGGACTGGCCAGGGCCTCTTACCTCTTGAGCTGGTGCTTTCAGGATGATGGGATAAGCTGTTGGTTACTTCTGTTTACTAATCTGCTGCTCTGTGGGGACAACAGCTTTTGGGACAGGGTTTTCCTTGACATTACTCATCCTTGATTGTAGGTTATATCTTTGTTGATCTTCAGTTTGTAGAACAGCTTGTCTTTCGCATTCTTGGCTGGTATGGTCCATGAGTAATGACTCCTCATAGGAAATTAGTGTCAAAAAGGAAGCACTGCCTTTGTCTTCCATGCAGTGGATCTCATCCTCTTCATCATACTGATCCTCCTCCATGACTACATTTTGGAAAGGGGTCTTCACCTTTTGTTCTTCATTGGTCTCTTTTCCCCTTTGCATGACCTACAAGTGGTCATTTGCTCTCTTGTAAGGGTTTGGATTTCTAGGAGCAAATGTACTAGGAGGCCCTGCCTTCCCAGAATTCTGCTCAACCTTCATCTTGGAGATTTCGGAGGCCAATGACTCTATCATCTTGGTCATTTTTTCTATTTTGGGGTCTAAGGCCGAAGAAGATTCACCTCTCTATCTCCTTCGGTCAGCGTGGCCTTTGAGTTTCTCTACAGCCTTGATATTGGATTCCACCTCCAAGGCTGCATCTTGTATCTCGGCTAGAGAAACACATCTTCTTTCTCTCAATAACATACAGAAATGGGTATCAAAGGCATTGGCATAAGTGAGTTTGGCAGAGGTGGGAGTAGGTTTCACTTCAGCTAGTATCTTGCTATACATATGATTGAACCTTTTATTGAAATCAAACAATGACTCCCCATTTTCCCTTTTCAGGTTGCCAAACTTAGTATGGTAATAGAGCAGATCTTTCTTATCCCCACAATCCTTTAGAAACACATCATCTAAGGCCTCAATGTTTGCTATAGACCTAAGGGTCAATTCTCTAAACCACTTTCTAGCCTCTCCATCTAGGCTTTGGACAAATATTCTCATCCATACATCATCTTCACTGATATCTAGGTTATCTGCATAGCTATAGAATGACTCGAGGTGTTCTTCTTCTATAACTCCCTCTGTCCCAGTGAACTTAGGCATATATTTCTGATATTCTCTTGCAGGCATGGCATTTAAAGGAGTAGGAAAGACCAAGGGACCGTATCTAGTAGCTATGATTCTTTCCATTTTTGTGGGCGCTTGTGGGCCTCCCATGACTAGGGTGGATGGAAGAGTGCTGACAGTCTGAATGATAGAGAACTGAGGGGTGACTGATAGGAATAAAGGAATATGACAGACAAGAGGAAAGGTTTCCTTTGGGCTGAGATCCAAAGGAGGACCTAAAGAAATATGAGATTTATGATTCTCTGAAAATATTTCTTCACTGCTAGTACTAGAGGCTATATTCTCAACATGTATATGCTCTGTTACAAGCCTTTCTAGCAGAGATACATAAGATTGTTTAGGCTTAACTGATCTTGGTGCTCCCTTTTGTGATGTCTTTCTTTGCTTGATAATCTTCTCAGGGTCAGGTACTGGGTCAGCTGGTGATTTCTGAAGATTTCTCTGAGTGTACCTCAAAAACTAAGCTAGAACTATGATGTGGAGTCGCCAAGAGGTTTGGCCTCCACTAGAGTCGCCAAATAGATTATTACAACCAAAAATGTGTCAAGACCTTGTCTATCATCAAAGCTGGATCTGTGTCATTCTCCCAGGGAAGCTGAGCTTCAATCTCCTCTCCCTGGCAACGACGCCAATTATGTTAGGGCTCCAGGAAACTCTCCTAGGCTGTCGCTCAGAGATGCCTGGTAACATATAATCTTCAAAATGGTTCTAAGAACTTATTGGGGTGGGTGATGGTTTAGTTCAAGCCAGATAACCACTTCTACTCTGTTTTCACTCTAGACATGCATGAACACCCTCAAACTACAAGGCTTTAGACCACCAATGCTCAATAGTTTGGGAATTAGGTGAATGGATGAGGGATACTAACCATACTAACAGATACATACAGAATGTATGATGGCCAACTACAACTAGTAAGGAAACTTACAAATTTAATATAAGATGATAGTTATCTTGCAGTTGATACAGAAGAAACCTAAGCGACCTACTCACTGATACATTCAATTTACTAATAAAGGGGTATGATGACAATTATCTAGCATTAAGCATAGAAGATATCATGAATAAAACATTCCAGGTACAAGTTTAGAATAGAGGAGAAATGGGCATTGAGCAATTAACAACAAAAGAAGCTTGCATTTGCTGAAAATGAAGATGAGACACTGCAAGTTACAGAATACCTACAGTCTCCAGAAGTTGAATCAAAACACAATTTCCAACCCCAATTACAACTTTTTGGTGGCTATTTATAATTTTTCATTACAACGGCCCCCTGGCCTTTTAGGGATGGGGGGTCGTTAATTGACCACCAACTGCATTTAACTGTCTGATAGCGTCTCTGAATGAGGTTTCTTTCTTCATGGTGAAAACCTGATCAGTTCAAGTGTTGTGCTGTCCTTTAGGTGGTTAGAATAATTATGGCAGTGGAGTCCCATGACTTTTTAATCTGGTTGTTGAGTCGTGCTGTGTCCTTTTCTCCATTCAGCCATGCTCTCTATTTAATTCAGCTGTTGGGGTTAGACTGTTACCAGGCTAACAGAGCTGGTTGTCTTCTTCCTCGGGTAACATACTGGACTTGGGGACGGAGTGCATGGCGGATGAATGGCTGGGATGATTGTGAATGGTGGCCATCGGATTAGGGAGAATGTGTGGCAGAGATCAATTTACAGAGGCTATCGGTCATGGTGAGAGCGAGAACTATCGAGGCTGTTGGATCTTCAATGGGTAGATCAGACGGTTATCAAGCGACGAAGATGTGCGGGTGATAGGGTGCGGGAGTGGTTTGTCCTGAGTGGTAATGGTTTTCATCACATGGGCCTCAGGCGGTAAGTGGTAATTTTTAGAAGCCGCGTGATTCCCCTCAAAGAATGATACATAGCGGCGGAGGAGAGAGAGAAACCGCCCATATCGCATGAGTATTGTCCGTGCTAGTTGCATGTGCGATATGGGCGAGGACCGTCAGATTTGGCGGAGGTGATCTAGCAGTGGGGAGTGATCGGGCATGTTTTCTTTTATCGAGCACAATATGGGCTGATGGATTGGTGGGAGA
This sequence comes from Pinus taeda, assembly GCA_000404065.3. NCBI lineage: Eukaryota > Viridiplantae > Streptophyta > Pinopsida > Pinales > Pinaceae > Pinus > Pinus taeda. The sequence continues at coordinate 27,856 of APFE030851375.1, read as the reverse complement.
AGATCGACGACGGAAATGTTGTGCGATGATTTATGAGTGCGTAAAGGCATATGGTTGGGTTTTATGGGCGCTTTGAGCTTTTCCACTTGGGGCTAAGGCCAAACAGGGGGGGTGGGGGTTTGTCGGGTTAGAAGGTTAATATGGGAAATGGGAAGGGTGAAATGTGATCGGGGTAAGAGGAGAAAGGGAAAATTGACCCAGGTGGGGCCCCTTTAATAGCAGTAGAGCAGACCGAGCCTCCTTTTGACCCTCCAAAAGTTAGCACTGAACCTCAGGCTAACACGCCATACTAGATTTAGAGATATAGATGTAGCATGGACCTACTGCCAACATTATGGATGAGCATTAACCAAAGATGTTTCTTATCCCATTAGAAACTTAGAAACATGGTCTAGAAAACTATATAAAAGGTTTTATGATGGAAAAATCAAGGAATTCCATGAACATAAACTGGGGTATCTCACTTTGGATGTTTATTACAAAGATCTTTATAGAGCTATTAAAAGATGTTCCTTATATTGACAATAATAGGATGAACACACAACACTTTTCAGTGGAATACCATAGTGCTACTAACTTTATATTGAGTTCATTGAGCGAATTACAATATATAACACTATTGAGAAGCCCGAATACTATTATGACGAGTAAAAGAAAAAGCTAGAATCCCAGACAATGTGGTAAAGAAAGAGAAAGTTAGATTCAAGAAGAAAGGATCCAAGTCATCATGCTACCAACAGTCTAAAAAAAGCATCAAATTCAATGTTCTACCAAGGAGTGAGTACAAGAAAAATTATCCCACTAAAAGTGGGGATAAGCCAATCAAGCTAACAAAGGAAATAATAGAAAAATAAATGAAATGGGCACATAAGTGTAGGGGGTGTGAGGAAGAGTACCTAGTATGAGACTGCCCTTACATGTAACATGATAATAGAATGGTACATAAAGTCCAAGAGGCTATTAATTTTGATAGTGTAGCTAGAACTGTACCCAATATTTATGTAGCCATGGAGAATAAAAATGAAAAACACCAACCCTTGATGGTGGAGATTGAAGATATAATTGCCAAACACTCTATTTCAATTATTATTAACCCTAGTCCTAATCTTAGCTATATTTCTGCACAAGTTGTTGAAGCTTATGCATTACAAAAAAATGCATAATGAGTCTTGGTTGGTTCAACTAGCTATATGACTAAGAGGAAGGTGACATAAGCAATTGAAGAGTGCCCATGTAAGATGAACAGTGTTGGAAAACATAAAAATACTAGGGGAGAATCTATATTTCTTATAAATTTTAACAATTTATGAGCTAATTAAAAAAATCCAATGACACTATAGAGTATCAATAACATAAGGTTTGAATACATGATATTTACATGGAAACCAATATGGGAGAAAACCATAAATATTCATTTTATTTTTGGATGTAATGATAACACCAACTTTAGTTTACATCAAATTATATAGGCACCAACGTATAGAGTCTCTAACCCCATTTCCTTTGCAAGAAACCACTTGTTGGCAACACCAACCTGATAGACCCAACCCCGTGATCTTTACAGACACTGGCCTGAAGGAGACAACAATCCCCTAATCTACGAGGACCTACTTGCTTTTATTCTCTTATTCAAATGAATATATTTTAGATCACAACGACTCCCATATAATTCCATACTTGGACATAATCTTTTTTCAAGAAATAAATTCGCAGAACTCTAAACCAATAATGTAACTCTGAGCTACACCTTTAAATATCATTCAATCTACACATTTATCGTCTACTAGGCTCATCTCTAGTCACTTTATCTTATATTTACTTTAGATATTTTACATTTAGTAGTTACGACCTCTACCAAGTACTCTAGTGCATATATTCTTTATGTGTGTGTGTATGTGTGTGATACTTCTGCCCAATTAGAAACTCAACTTATATAAGCTTCTGCAACTCCGTTCCCTCTCACAAATTGCCACAATTCCATTTTTCTTCAACATCATTTTCATCTTCTAAATCATGAGAACATAAGATGTTTCATATTCACATCATTTGATTTATGTTTTATATAATGAAAAAATTTACTCACCAAATGAGAACTATTACCTCAAAACAAGAACTCTAGCCAAAAAAACATAAAAAAAAAAACCCGAAAATGAAAAGTGTTGATGCTGCATCACCATTTTTTTATGGTGTAAATTTTCAACATTTTTATAAAATGATTGTAGAAGTCAATAAAAGCCAATTTTTTTGGTGTAAAAAACACCCTAAAAGCAAGAAGTGTTGATGTTGGAATAACAACTCTTTTCGAGGTAAATTTTCAACATTTTTTAGTAATGATGTTAAATATAAAATATCATGACTCCGAAAAATCTTAAACTTCCAACAATTTTCAGGCGTGACATTAAATATAAAATATCATGTCCGTGAAAAGCCTTAAAATTCAAACAATTTTCAGTATGTCGTTAAAGATAAAATACTAATAATTATTTTCAACCATAACATTAAAGATAAAATATCATGACTTAGTAAAACCTTAAAATTTCGACAATTTTTCAACCATGGGATTAAAACCAAATATTGCGACTACAAAAAACCTTAAGTTTTCAATATATTTCAATCATGGCATTATGGAAAAATTATATCGCTAAAAACCTTTAAAAATGAACACCTGAATGAAAGATTCATTATACCAAGAGTAATTTCTTTTTTAAATGCTAGAAGTATAGCTATTTCAAAATCTTAGCATAAGACAACTTGACACAGTGCAACGAAAATTTAAAAATCAACCAACAAATTGACGTGCAGTGTAGGTGAACTCAACCTATTGCAATGAAATCTTAAAAATCAACCATGAAATTGAAGCATTATGGGGGTAGACTTGATCCATTATAACGAAAAATTTAAAATCAACTATCAAATTAACACATAATGGGGTCTAGTTGCTAGTCGAGAATCGACATGGACCCTGCAAAATAATAATAATAATAATAATAGTAATAATAATAATAATAATAATAATAATAATAATAATAAATAAGTAGATAAAAGATAGAAATGAAAAATAACAATCAAAACAAAAACAGATAGAAAATAATGACCAAAAAAATCAAACCTAAAAAATAATACAAAATATCCGAAGAAATGCAAAGTAGCTTTCAAGGTCGTTTCCAACCACTTACTCTGGTTCATCATAGATAGGAAAAACCAATATGCACACACACACACACAAAAAATGTTTGAAAAAACAAAATTAGCTTTAAAAAAAAATTAAAATGAAAAAACAAAAAAATATTTAAGAAAAAACATAATTTAAGGAAAAAATTAAAAAATTTAACCCTAAAAAAA
>APFE030851375.1:3613-16000 GCA_000404065.3 Pinus taeda | reverse complement strand
ATTCGTCTCTATCTTCTTTTAAATTAGAAACTTCTTTTACAATGTACTGGTGCAGTCCTTTACCAGTACGCAGGCTACAACCTGCAGAGAGCTACAACCCTCTCTCATTCTCCAGCTTCTCCTCGAAGGGAGCTACAACCCCCTTTAGCTCTTGCACTAGCCAAGATACTAGTACGTAGGTGCTGGCCTACAGAACACTACAACCTTCTCTTTCTTCCAGGGACCACGTTTCATAAATTTTCAAACTGGATCCATGAACATCAATCAATCATCAACCATTCTCCTTTTCACCAATTAGATCTGAATCAAGTAGATACTTATCTGACAGTTGTACCAAAAACATAGTACCAGAAACCACACACCAAAATCTGAACCCAGAACATAGCAGTAATAAAAAGAAGCAGCTAGATCGCAACTCAAAACATATACGCTATTTCAATAACCTGCAACATGTGTGCATACGCTTCTGTTTTTGGAACAACCTGTGTATACGTTGTTTTCATTCACTGAACCAGCGCGTATACGCGCCTTCGCTTCACTGAACCTACGTACAAATCTATAAAGGATAATTCGCTCTTTCAGATATTCAAACACTAATTAACCAGATTATCAGTGTTATAGATCAAGCAAGCGCCACATATAACAGACCAAAATCATACAAAGATATTATCATTCAAGCTTAAAGATTATGACCCATCAATAGAACTTATCCTTCTCTTTGCGCTAAGGTTCCTCCTTCAGTCAGATCCAAATCTGCACCATAACCCAATTACCAGTATTCCAGATCTACCACTTTATCAGATATTCAATAATAATTCAGATAATCGTTTGCCACATGATCTCCTTCCTCTTTTATAGTCTTGCCTTTCACAATACCACGGTCCAAAACCATAACAATTCAATACCATGAAACCAATACCTGGGATCAGCACTTATGACGAGATACCATGGTCCAAAGATAAGTTCTCCCACATATACACACTTTTCCTTGCATGAAAGTGCATGTATACGCATACGCACCTTGGGAACGTCCAACCCACGTGTATACGCGGCTTTGTCAAAGTGAACCTGCATATATGTCTTTTTCTTCTTTCTGAGTGCTTGAACTGTGATCTGTCACCAAGGTGAGTTGCCATCAAGGACAACACCAGTGCCATAGCGCCAAACCTGTGCCATAATGCCAACAGGATGAACTTTAGATCCGTACGATTTGAGGAACCTCAAAGATATGAAAATATGTATCAAGGAATAATCAATGAAGACAAAAGGGTAGGAAGCTAGAGAGGAGCCCACCACTAGAATAATAACTCCATCTACCCCAAGGAACCACACCATCAGAGAATGAATCAATCAACCAAACAACATAGGTACCTTCATGAAAAAACTCATGAACCTTCCAAATTCAGGTACTCTCATTTATTTTATGGTCATTTTTATAAATGTCACATCTTTCGACATAAGGCTATTCATTGTAGAAAGATCATAGTTGAAAGAGATGAAAATTTCATATACAATAAGTATCAAAATTTTAGATCTCAAAACTCTACTCTCAGAAATCAAAATTCCTTCTCTACCCTAATGAATGATGTTGAGCATTACAAATGTAATAATTTTGGGCATAAGGAAAGTAAGTGCAAAAGTAGGTTTGAGTCTGCATCTAAGTCTCAAAACACTTGGCAACCAACTTTTCAAAAAGATAAGGAGACTTGGAAGTGCAAATTTGGAAAGAGCATGGAATGTGGACTTTCTCTATCAACACATAATCAAGAAAAAAATGGTATGTGGATAGTGGCTTCTCCAATCATATGATTGGTGATAAGAGAAAATTTATGTTGCTAGAAGAAAAGGACGGAGGGAACAAAGTAACTTTCGACAAGAATTAAGGGAAAGGGAATGATCAATCTTGATGAAAGGAATAGAGACCAAAATGTGTTGTATGTAGAAGGTCTCAAGCATAATTTTCTTAGTGTAATTCAAAAGTGTGATAATGGGTTTAATGTGACCTTTCGATCAAGGACTATGAGATATTAAATGAAGAAAATGGAGAGCTGGTGGGAAAAGCAACTAGAACTCACTAATATATATCTTTTTGATGACTCTAGAGTAGGATGTTGTTAGCACTTTGTAATTCCTCCAAGTTGAGGAGAGGAACCCATAGGTAACCAAAAACCACTTTAGGTTGTGATACTGGTCTTCTCCAACTAGATGGGGCTCCCTCACTTGAAAATGTAAAGTTTGAAGACTTTATAGCACAATTTCTACGGAGTCCAGGTCTGGGAAAAAGGATTTAAATTTATTGGGTTGAAGTACAAATGGTATGGAAGGTGATAACCCGTGATCAAATGTTATTTCATTCAGTTTACTTATGCAAGTAAAATCAACATCTTCTACAAGGGCCTGTTAGGCATGATTTTGGACACAACAGCAAGTTGTAGTATAGGTGAGAAAAACTGAAGAAACAAATATTTCCTATGCAAATAAATAATACTATTCATTCATAATAAAGAAGGATTAACCAATAGAAATAACAATGATGAGTATAAAACACTTCATTTGCAATTGAAATCTGAAAGCAGTTGACTAGAGAAACTTAACTGAATCCTAGTCAACCAATATCATTATACTCATAAAACGAAAGAGGATAATAGAATAACTGAGAAATACACAAACATAACTCTAGACATCATACCATAAGAATCCTTGCAGAGTATAACCGATCACCCTCAAATCATAAGTATTATAACCATGAATTGACCATGAATTTGAAAAAACTGAAACCAAAATAGTGTTGAACCATCAACAACCATTTCATATGTATTTTTGAGTTTAAATAGGCATATACAAAACATGATAAGAGTCTGAATTCACTGCATCACTGATTCAAACAATGGATCGATACAAAATCAAAAGAGAAAAACTACTATTTTAAATATTTTTTCCTTAAAAACAAAAACAATAAAGTGTTTTTTTTTTTACTTTAAAACATAGAATTTTTTCTAAAAGAAAATAAAGTTATCTTCAAATATGAATATCATGAAATGAAAATCGTGAAAGCTCAAAAGTTGAATGCTGACTGTACAAAGGTTTCGTACCAGTTGCACAATGACCGATTCTTTTTTCTTTCAAAACTGGTACGTGGAGGATAGTTGAAGGCTTGTGCTAGCTACCACATCTACTCCATGTCAACCCCTTAAAATCGTGACATGTGGCTTCCTTCCAATATGTGTGTAAGAGTGTGGGCATGGTCTGCGCAGCCACTGCGTAGCGCCTTTACAGTGGGAAATATCTCCAAACAGTAATATATGTGTAAAAACTAAAGGAGATTATTGTAGATGATAGTTTTCTGAAGATAAACCTCTCTCAGTTTCTCTAAATTATTTCCCATCTTCCCGTAAAATACTCTGCAAAAAAATGACTTAAAACAAAGTATTTGTGCAGTCCGAAAAATAGGCTTTGGAGATGCAATCAAATATCTTGATCCGTGAAACCTGTGCAAACTATGGAAGAGGTTATTGTGCTATGGTCTATTCTTAATAATTTTTTCTTTCCATTTTCCAAAATTCTCCTCCATGTGGCCAGAAACCATTTTGCAAAATGGTGACTAAAACAATCAATTTCAGAGGAAATTTGATTGCAGAGTGTAGACGCCCTCCATGCTTGGCATGAGTGTAGGGAGTATGGGAAATGATTAAGGTGCAGTGGATATGTGAATGGTGTTCAATTAGCATGGAAATGATGCTAAAGGAATTTAGGCCTAGGTTAAAAGGGTACTTAAACTTAGGATAAAAGGGAATTTAGGCCTAAAATAGGAATAAGGGAATACATGAATATTTGGGGATAGGGAAATTTTGAAAGAATAAGGGGATGAGGGAATAGGATTAATAGGTATAAGGAAGAAAACAAGGAATAGGAAATGAGGGAAATAGATGATATTAGAAGAGGGATAATATTGTGATATTTGTGACCATGATGTTTAGACATCATTCCTTTGAATGTAAACACACGTTTAGGTGGACATCCTAACAAACCCTCGAAACCTTGACTCAAAAATCATAATGAAAGCTATCAAAACTTATACACCCCTTCCCATGATTAAACTTAATGACCAAGTGATAATGAATCTCATGATGACTTTCCAGGCAACAAAATGTCAAACTCATGAGAGTGAAAATGTTTATGAATTTCACCTTTTCCATGACAACGAAATTATTTTCGAAGACATTCGACTACTAATAGGCTAAATGACTATAACATTGGATCTATTTGGGATGGAAACCTCCCTGTGAGGTGGCAAGAACACCAGAGGCTAGAAGCCTATCCATTGGGAAATGAAACCAATGTACAAAACTGATAAAAAGACTAATAAACTAGAAAAAATTATTGATTGAACTAACTGAACATGACTACTGATTGATTGAACATAATTAACTAATTGACTTACATATGGAAGAATATCACTGGAATCTCAGGGCCTTCTCCTCGGGCTTCAAATCTCAGTGGAAACCACCCATACTTACAATATTGAAAGCAACATCGTATGTAAAGTGGGATCTTGCATATGTTGAAAGTATGTACACTAGGTAATCGCCTCTTTCCAATGTATATAGTCAATTAGAAGGCTACTTGACTGAGTTCCACTCATAGTTGCCTTGAACGGGTAGAAAAAGTGTAAGACTAAGAACCGAAACTGCAACTGAATCTATTGAATACAATCCAGAATTGTAAGAACAAACATTTTCCTTGATCGCTGCAACATATCGACCAAAGGATCTTCTAGATCATGAAGTCCTTGATTCGAGTGATCCTTCTCAAATAGAAATTCTACAATTTTTTCTTTCCTATCATCTACATGAGAGACAAGGCTTATATGTTCTTTCAAATCTTCAAATGAGGCAACTACATCTTGAATAAAAAAAGTGTCTACATCCATGGGGCCTAGAACAACCTGATCTTCTTCATTATCTACTTGCAATGTTTGATAATTATTTGCTGCCATAATTACATTGTTTGAAAATTCCACACATGCCAATTTGAATTTAGATTTACACAAATATGTTCTTGAAATAACACTTTAGAAAATGGATGAGCTGGAGAGACATATGAATGATGAATTCCCATAGGTCCTTGTTCATGCATTACATCAGAAACCTCATCTTGGGCATCATAAACCTCGTCTTGAAATAAAAACCCAGAAAAATAACCATATGAAAAAACAAATGAATAATTATCTTCATACCTTTGATCATACAAATACTTACAAGGCTTCTGTAAATTTTCATTAATTTCAAAAAATAGAACTTGATTGTCATCATTTAAATCTTGCCTAGTTTCCTTTTCATCCAATATATCAACCACCATTTCTTCTTGGTACTGGAAAGGTTTCTCGTTCAAAGCATCCAAAATCTCTTCATCCATGAATTCTTCCTTGCCATATGAAATTTCCATATTTTGGATAAAACCCTCAAAGTGTTCACAACAATTCTCAACCAAAGACAACAAAGGATGAGATTATATGTATTTTTCAAAACATGTTGAATGAAAATCTTTAAGAAAACAAATACTAGCAGATGGCAAACCTTCATATCAATATCTCGCCTTTTCCTCCAATGTAGCCATGAACATTTTCCTTAGATAATCTTCATGAAATTGAACCTTAAGTATACACAAATGCATGTGAAGCTTGACCAAATGAAGAGAGGCATCATCTCCTTTATGATCTCTGAATTTTGGAAAACAAGTTTTCCAATCTACACAAGGAATGTGGTTAAGAATTCCTAGAATGTGATCTCAATTCATGGGTGCATATCCCGCAACTGAATTCATTTTGAAATGTGAAGACACTAGTGGAACTAGAAATGTGGTTCTTCTTGATTGGATTCACCAAGTGAAATGTTCAACATTCTGATATCTAGTTGTTGTTCACCACCAACAATTATATGTGATCCTTGTCATTCACACCCAAGGAAAATGTGACTATTCAATCCCCGACAATGGTGATAATATGTTAGCACTCCGTAATTCCTCCAGGCTAAGGAGAGGAATCCAAATGTAACCACAAACTACTTTGGATTGAGATATCTCTCTTCTCCAACCCGAGGGGGATCCCTCACTCAAAAATGTAAAGTTTAAAGACTTTATAACATAATTTCTAGAGAAACCAGGTCTGGGAAAAAGGGTTTAAACTTATTGGGTTGAAATACAAATAGTATGGAAGGTGATAACCCGTGATTAATTGTTCTTTCATTTATTTTACTTATGCAAGTAAAATCAACATCTTCTACAAGGGCTTGTTAGGCATGATTTTGGACATAGTAGTAGACTATAGTATAGGGGAGAAAAAATGAAGAAATAGATATTTCCTATGTGAATAATAATACTATTCATTCATAAGAAAGAAGGATTAAACAACAAAAATAACAATGATGAGTATAAAACATTTCATTTGCAATTGAAATCTGAAAGCAGTTGACTAGAGCATCTTAACTGAATTCTTATCAACCAATATCATTATACTCATAAAACTAAAGAGGATAACAGAATAACTGAGAAATACACAAACATAACTCTAGACATCATACCATAAGAATCCTTGTAGAGTATAACCGATAACCCTCAATTCATAAGTATTATAATCATGAATTGACCACAAATTCTGAAAAACTAAAACCAAAACAATGTTGAACCATCAACAACCATTTCATATGTATTTATGAGTTTAAATAGGCATATACAAAACGTGATAAGAGTCTGAATTCACTGTATCACTGATCCAAACAATGGATTGATCCAAAATCAAAAGAGGAAAACTGTTATTTTAAATGTCTTTCCTCAAAAACAAAAACAATAAAGTGTTTTTTGACTTTAAAACATAGAATTTTTTCTAAAAGAAAATAAAATTGTCTTTGCAGATGACTATCATGAAATGAAAATAGTAAAAACTCAAAAGTTGAATGTTGACTGTACAGAGGCTGCATAGCAGCTGCGCAGTGACCAATTCTTTTTCTTTCAAAATTGGTACGTGGTTGATAGCTGAAGGCTTGAGCTTGCTTCCACATATTCTCCATGTCAACCCCTTAAAATCCTGACAGGTGGCTTCCTTCCAATATGCGTGCAAGAGTGTGGGCATGGTCTGCGCAGTAGTTGTGCAATGACTATGTAACACCTTTACAGTGGGTCATATATCCAAATAGTAATACCTGTGTAAAAATTGAAGGAGGTTATTGTAGATGATAGTTTTGTGAAGATAAAAATCTCTTAGTTTCTCTAAATTCTTTCCCATATTCTCAGAAAAGACTCTACAAAACAGTGACTTAAAATAGAGTATTTGTGTAGTCTGAAAAATAGGCTTTGAAGATGCAATCCAATATTCTGATCCTTGACACCTGTGCAAAATTGGGAATAGGTTATCATGCTCGGGTCTGTACTTAAGAAAAACCTCTTTCCATTTTCCAAAATTCTCCTCCATGTGGTTAGAAACCGTTCTACACAATAGTGACAAAAATAGTCAATTTCAAAGGAAATCACATTGCAGAGTGTAGAATCCCTCCACATGTGGCATGAGTGTAGGGAGTACTAGAAATTATTAGGGTGTAGGGGATATGTCAATTATGTTAACTTATCATGGAAATGATGCTAAAGGAATTTAGGTCTAGGGTAAAATGGGACTTAAACTTAGGATAAAAGGGAATTTAGGCCTAAAATAGGAATAAGGGATAACATGAATATTTGGGGATAGGGAAATTTTGAAAGAATAAGGGGATGAGGGAATAGGAATAGTAGGGCTAAGGAAGAAAATAGGGAATAGGAAATGAGGGAAATAGATGATAATAGAAGAGGGGGGATATTGTGACATTTGTGACCATGCTATTTATACATCATTCCTTTGACTGTAAACACACATTCAGGTGGACATACTAACAAACCCTCGAAACCCTGACTCAAAAATCATAATGAAAACTTTAAAAAATTATACACCCCTTCCCATGATTAAAATTTAATGATAAAGTGATGACCAAGCTCATGATGAATTTCCAGGTAGTAGAAGGGTGAACTTGTGACAGTGAAAACATTTATGAATTTGAACTTTACCATGACAACAAAATTACTTTTGAAGACATTCGAGTACTAATAGACTAACTTACTAGTATATGCTATTTTAGCAAGTCGAGTTAAGCCTGATTATGGCACAAGAGACTTGGTCATATGAATTTGGTAGCCTGATAAGAGTCAACAAGCTGGGAGCTGTAAGAGGTTTGTTAAGATTGTCAAGGCCCAATAATTCAATTTGTAAGTCATGTAAATTTCGTAAGCAGACTAGGACTCATTTCAAGACAAAAGAGTTCTCTTCATCTAGACCACTGGAGCTAATTCAAATAGATATATATGGCCCAAATAGATCAAAATATCAATAGGAGAAAGGTATTTTATGTTTCTTATTGATTTTTTACGAAGGCCACTTAGATTGAGCTCTTAAAGGAAAAAAAAGAAGTTTGAAAACTTTAAAATTTTCAAAGCTTAAGTAGAAAGTGAGAAAGAGCTCAGGATCAAATGCTTAAGATCAAATAGAGGAGGAGAATATAATTGAAGAGAATTTGAATAATTCTATGAAGAGCATGGCATAAGGAGGCAGTATTCTACGGCTAGAACTCCACATCAAAATGGAGTAGTTAAGAGAAAGAACATAAAAATATAGGAAATGGCCAAATCTATGATGGATGAAGGAGATGTACCTGACATATTTTGGGGAGAAACAACACAAGCAACAATGTACCTATCAAACAGAACACAAGTCCAGCTGAATAGTGATAAAACTCCCTATGAGTTGTGGAAGGGGAGACCTGCATTAGATAAACACTACAAGATGTTTGGGAGAAAATGCTTTATCAAAAGGAATGATAAAAATACCAGAAAGTTTGATTTATGCAATGATGAGGATATATTACTTGGGTACTCTACGCAAAGTAAAGGATACAAGTGCTACAACAAACGAACAAAGAGGGTTGAGGATTACATTGATGTAGTAGTAGACGAAATAACTTCACAACTTGAGTCCTCCAAAGGAAACATGAACTCATGTGGAGAAGAGAGTTCAGGCATCAGGCCCTCACATCAAAATGAAACAGATTCAAATAACGAAGACATGGAAATGAGCACAACTCCAAGGCCAAAAACACCTTCCAGATATCTACAAAAATAACACCTTGATAGTCAAATTCTTGGAGATCAAAGACTTGTTGTTCACACCAGGAGGAAATTTGTTGGCAGTTTAAGTTGTGCAAATCTTGCTCTGCTATGTGAGGTTGAGCCTAAAAACCTTAGGCAAGAAAGTGAGGATAAGTTCTAGGTGAGAGATATGAATGAAGAACTTAATGAAATTAAAAAGAATGATAGTTGGGAGCTTGTCCTAAGACCCAGAGAGAAAAATGTCATATGTACAAAATGGGTCTTCAAAGAATAAGCTAAATGAGCTTAGTCAAGTAATTAGGAACAATGCTCAATTAGTTTGAAAAGGGTATTCCCAGATAAAAAGGATGGATTTTGAGGAAACCTTTGCACTAGTAGATAAATTGGAAGCTATCAGAATGTTTCTTGCCATTGCCAGTCATAAAAACGTCAAGGTATATTAGATGGATGTGTAGTCTACATTTCTCAATGGAGATATGGAAGAAGAAGTTTATATTGATCATCCAGAAGGATTCACGCTCACCGAAATGAAGGGTTTGTGTGTAAACTAAAAAAGGCCTTATATGGACTCAAAAAGGCTCCGAGAACCTGATATGAAAGACTAGATTGATGCCTTAAGAAAAAAGAATCTAAGAAATGTATTGTAGACAAAATCGATACATAAAGGGTGAATAAGATCATCAACTAATTGTAGTTGTGTATGTGGATGAAATAATATTTGGTAGCGATCTAGAACAATTGGGACGTCAATTCACAAATTATATGCAGACTAAATTCAAGATGTCTATGACTGGAGAATTGTCCATCTTCTTAGGAAGGAAAATTTATCAATTAAAAAATGGTTTATTTATCTCCCAATCCAAGTACCTACGAGAAAAGCTAAAGAAGTTTTAGCTGGAAGATTGCAAGCCAGATATCGCTTGTATGGATATAGGATTCAAATTGTGTAAAGAAGATGAGACATCACTACTAAATCGAACTAAGTATAGATCAATGATAGAAATATTTGTGTATATCACAACTTCGAGACCAGACATCATGCAAGCATTGGGTCTTTTGTCCATATTTCAAGCTTTTCCTCATGAAAGTAATTTCATTAACGTCAAAATAAATTTCAAATAACTTCAAGGAACAACTGATTATGGACTATGGAATGCTAAAAGAAAAGAGTTTAAGTTGAAGGCATATACTGATGTTGATTGGGTAGGTAGTATTGATGAGAGGAATAGAGCCTCAACTATAACATTCTTTTTGGGAGACTGCTTAGTGTCTTGGGTCAGCAAGAAATAAGCCTCCATTTATTTATCAATTGCTAAAGCAGAGTATATTGTAGCAGCCACTTGTTGCTAAAAAATTCTATTGATGAAGCATACCTTGAAAGAAATTAAGGTATAGTTGAATGATCCTATTCCAATCGTATATGATAATACTAGTGTCATAAATATCTCTAAGAATCCTGTCATTCAATCAAAGACCAAGCACATCCCTATCAAGTTCCATTTCTTAAGAGAATTGTTCTCAGCCAATGTTGTTCAACTTGAATATGTGGCCACTAAAGAACAACTAGAATATATCTTTACTAAGACACTAGAAAGAGAACCCTTTGAATATCTGAGGAAACAGATAGGAGTTGTTACTCATCCTCCCAAATGACTCAACTATAGTGTGTTTTGGAATCTACTCAGCATGTGGGATCAATTGAAGAGTAGGTTGCAGTGGTTTAGAGGGAGTATTCAAGGGAATCTTTTGCCATTGATGTCAAAGGGGAAGAATATTATTGGTGTATCCATGAAGAACAAAAATGAAGAATACCATGCCTAGTTTGAGGGGGAGGTTATGTTGTTTCCATCAATGCCAAAGGGGCAGATTGTTGGATAGTTGGCATTATCTAGATGGCTAGTGGATGCAAGTGTATTGGCATTGATGTCAACCAGATAATCTTGGAGGTTTGTGGCACTAGATGCTAGCATTGATATGCATGATGTGTCAATATTAGGGAGATTCATATGGTTGTTGTAGTCTATGGTAGAGAATCACCATAGTAGCATCCTTATTGGAGAAACCATAAAATGATGACTATGGTGGTTGGGAGCCAAGGATTTCGGCACAAGAGAAGGGACAAGGTGAAAATAACAATAGAGAGTTTGCAGCCATTTCTTGGGTAGTGATTGGGCTCAAATATTACATCGGACTCTCTCCACTGAATGTGCTCTAAAATATATTTCCAATCATGTGTGGAAATTTGTAAATGGCCTTCTAGAGCAAAAGTTATTGATTTCCAAATTTAGCATCTTAATGTCTTAAGCAGGCCAAAATATTGGAGTAGGATGGAATTTCGGGACCTTGGGAGGACAAAATTTCAAAAGGTTGGAGTTTTGGGAGCTGACTCTCGGAATCCCATATTGGATCTCGATGGTTTTATTCGAAAGGAACTTGATATTGAAAGGGGTGAGTTGGTAGAACATCAGAACGATGAATATTGGAGGAGGTGAGAACCTCGAAGGTTTATAACTTCAGACATTACGATCTCGTAATTTATTAGTAATCGATTTTCTTTGAAAGTGTTGAGGGATGCTTAGTAGAGATTTATGAAGGAATTTTCATGCAAAACTAAAGAACCAGGGACCCTATCTCTCTACTTAGACATGACACATGGCAACAGGTGATTGACCTTGAGGATATGACAAGGGAAGATGACGTCAACATGATGTGGCTATACGAAGGACACATGGCAGTGATATTCAACATTTTTGGGTGGTCTAATACAAAAAATCCATGTGACACTTGTCACCTCTAAGGAGGCACCACATGGATATGATGACTTCAACATGACATCGTCTCAGAGGTTAGAACATTAGAGGTCGGGCTTTTCTAACCTCTTATTAATGAATTCTCTTAAAAAGTTCCAATGCAATATGAAATGGGCTTTGATGTGGAGTATAACTCGATTGTGAGGATCCCAAGAACCAAGGGCATATAGAAGACTAAGCACTCAAGTGCTATGGAGTATTTCGGAGTGTCACGTGGAATGAGTCGAGGTTGCGGACAAGATCGACCTTCCTAGTATCTGAAGATATCTAATGACAAGCAAGCCAATCAAAAACTATCTTTCTCTAAATATGCAATTAAAACAAAGGCAAACAAGTGTTTTAGGCCTGCCTTGGGTCCAATGCAAGTTTGTGGAAGCCTCGCTCCCTCGCTCCA
>APFE030851344.1:159217-176593 GCA_000404065.3 Pinus taeda | reverse complement strand
GCCTTCTATAATGAATTAGGTTCCCAAAGGCGAACATCATGTTGGATATTATCCTTTAAAGACCCTATGAACACATCAATCCTATGCTCCTCTGGAATATTTTTTACACTTATGTTCAATTTTTGGAACTCCTCAATGTGCTCCATTATTGAACCCTTTTGTTTGAGACTTATCAATTGGCTAAAAAAAGTGTTGCTTTTTGTATCCTCATAATGTGCTGTCAATTCTTCCATAAAAATTGCCCAAGTGATAATTTGTTTACGAGAGCAAAGCCATTGATACCATACAAACTGATTTGGTTCCAAATATAAAGTTGCAATACATACCTTTTGTGTGTTTTGCACATTATTGAGATCGAAAAATTGCTCCATCTGTAATATCCATGTTGTAGGATCCTTGCCATCAAACTTCCTCATTTCGATTTTTGGAATATGGTGGGTCTTTGATCCAAAATTAGAGTCTATGAAATCATGATTAACATTTCTTTTGTTCTCATCATGAGTTTCCTTTACGACCCTTTCACCATTAGTGACCATTTCTTGGAGCAACTTATTCAATTTTATCTTTAATTATTCCATCTTATCATCCATGCCATCCATTTTAGCGTCCATGCCATTCATCTTAGCGTCCATGCCATTCATCTTAGCTTCCATGCCATCCATCTTAGCTTCTATGCCTTTCTTTAAACCATGCATCTTAACTTCTACATATTTCTTTGAACCATCCATCTTAGATTCTGTTACTTTTTGTGCAAGTGATACTTGTTGCACTTGGTCTCGTAATTTTGATATATCATGTTGCATTTCTTCATCTTCTTCATGAGTCATGCAAGAGCTTTCAGGTTGCTTACTAGATGTTTGCATTTTCTTTCCCCGAGGCATCAGTAACCAATAATAATGCTTTACTATGCCCTTTGAATTCCTTCAAACTAATTTTTCAAACCAAGCTTATGCAAAAACTAACAAAAAAACTACACACCTTTTTTCACTTTGTAGGAGCTTGATATTGAATCTGATGTATCTCTGTAATTTCGGATCATCCAGTTCTAACATTGTGACCTATAGTAGCCCTCTACGACCTCTTTCCAATACCACTAGTCTGATCCAAATTGGATACTCCAAGTAAGAGTTATGCACAATCTCCCAAGATGACCTGATTATAGACCTTTCCAAAAGAGAAAACTTGTATGAAGTGCTACATGTCACTCTTTTGACCTTTGTCTCTGAAAAATATATACAAGAAACTAAATTCCGTCCTCTTTCTTTACGTTCTTACAAAATTTCAATCTAATGCTCAGAGAGAAAGTTATGACGATTTTCCCCAAGTCACTTGTTTGGAATGTAATTCAGGAGTCTGCAAAAAGACCAACTTCCTCAGATCATATCTCCGCAAATATAACATGAAAAGCTCTGAAATTTGGACCCAAGGTTCAGTGTGATTTCATCTCAAATGGTTTTTTTTTTCTTCTGAAACATCGTAGAAAAAAAGTTATAGCGAAAATTCCATGATGATTTATTTGGAGCAGTGAAACCCTAGAATCCAAAGCTCTGATACCAAAAGTTATGAAACCAACTCACAAAAAGATAGAAATGATAGATCAACACCTTAGAATTCAGCCTCTTAGAGGGGGAAACCTCCTTTATATTACATAAATGAACAATTCTTGGATGATTCAAATGACAAAACTTCCTTTCTATATATAGGAGTCTAAGGAGTCACAATATAACCAAGCTAACCTAACAATAATAATATAAAGGCACAAAAATAACAATAGAGGGATTCTATGGGGCATAGTAATAACAATAGGGGCACAACAATATTAATAAGGGATACAATTACAATATTAATGGGGGCATCACTAGTATTATAGGGACCTAACATGCTCCCATGGCATAATCACTTGCATCCGTTTGAATCTCAAATGGCTGTCTAAGATCCAAAAGAGCCAATACTGGTGTTGAACTGATCTTTTGCTTCAAAGCATCAAATGATTTCTTCTGTACATATCCCCAATGGAATAATTTCTTGACACTTTTCAATGCATGTAATGGAGCTGCAATGGAAGAAAAATTAACAATAAACTTTATCCAATATTGTGTTGCCCTTAAAAAGCTTCTTATTTCTGTAACTGTATTAGGCTTGGGCCAATTCAAAATGACCTCAACCTTAGAGGGACGATATTTAGCTCACCTCCTCCAACAATGTGTCCCAAATACCCTACAGAAGTCTTGCCAAATTCACACTTTGATATCTTTAAAAACAACTGTTCTTTTCTCAAGACGTCAAGTACATTGTTTACATGCATGACATGTTCATCTATGGATTTGCTGAATATGAGTATATCATCTCAGTACACAATGAAAAATTCATCTAGAAATGGTCTCAATACATCATTCATTACTCTCATGAAAGTAGCGGGAGCATTTGTAATACTGAAAGGCATAACAAGAAACTCAAACAATCCTTTTTTAGTTTTAAATGCGGTTTTCCAAATGTCTTCTTCCGCTATTCTAACTTGATGATAACCACTTCATAAATCTAACTTAGTGAAATACTTTGCATACCTCAACTGATCAATAAAATCATCAATTCTTGGGAGTGGATAACGATTCTTTACCATGATTTTTTTCAATGCACAGAAATCCACACACATACGCCAAGTCCCATCCTTCTTTGGCACCAAAACAATGGTCAAACCGCATGGTGAAGTAGATGGGCGTGTAATACCTTTCTCAACAATTCTTTATTTTCTTCTTGATTTCCATGCTCTAGATAATCGACATGTGGTACATGCCAATGTTTGGAAGTGGAACATCCTGCTGCAGCTGTATCTCATGCTGAATTCCCCTCTTGGGAGGTAACCCATTTGGTTCCTGAAACATCTCGCCATGCTTTCTTACCACATCAAACAAATCAGATTTCAATTTGTCATCACAACTTTCAAAAGATTCATAATCAATATCATTCTTTTTCTTGATCACGAGAAGCACAAAATTTTACTTGCATTTACTAGTCTTTTCATCTGCCCTGTATTAACCAAAGATATGTTCAACTTTTTGCAATGGGCTCTCACAATGTACTCCACCCCATTCTTGAGAAATAAGTATTTGTTTTCATGGTGATAAAATAATGCTTTCCTATCATACAAATATGGACTACCCAAAATGATTCCTGAGATGTCAAGTGGAACTACATCTAACTCAACTTCATCTATGAACTTTTCAGTAATGGCGACCTTGAATAAACACTTCCTTGTAACCTGTAAATTTGCATTATTGACTATCCAACCCAATGGATATGGCTTATGATGAGGTATAGTTCAAGGTTGATATTTTTTACTAAGTCTTTTGAAATTAAGTTTTATTGTGACCCACTATCAAATAATGCATCAATCTTTGTATGATTTGAAATTACCCTTACATGAAACAACTATATTCTTGATTCTTCATGGAGTGTTGTTTTGACTGCTTGAGGAACTAGTGCTTGCAACAACTTCTTTCCCTTTTGTGACCATGGCTGAAATCTTGTTCTCATCACCAAAATATGATCCAAGGTCATGTTGTGTGGTAGCATCGTATTTTGTTTTCCCTTATTGTTTTGTTTCTCAGGCCTTAGTTCGGGATGTAATTTCCAACAATGGGCTTCATCATGCCCAACTTTGGAACAATGTTGGTATATGGTTTTCTCCCCTTTTTCTTCACACTTGCATTCTTCTTTCCCTTCCATTTCGCCCCCTTCTCTTTCTCCTTGACCTTGAAGGATTCCTCTTACTACCCTCTTCCTGAATGTTCTTTCCCCTTGCTTCAAGATGCGTGGCTTTCACACATACCTCATCTAAGTTATTTGGATTGAACATAATGATAATATGTTTCAAATAGGAATGTAAACCCCCATATATTTCAATAGTGTATCTTGGGAATTCAAATTTACTCCTAACAACAAAACCCTCTTTTGAAACTCTTGGGTATAGTCTTGGACTATTTGGCCTTTAAGCTGCCTAAAATTATGCCAACTCATAATGGCTGTTTGCATATAGGCTAAAGGGTAAAACTATATTTTAATTGCAGAAACAAATTCGACCCAAGAAATGGATATCTTACCATGAATTCACATAGCCTCTTGAGTCTTTGCTTTCCACCAAACTAATGCTGCTCCTTTTAGCCTCCATGAACCCAATTGGATCTTTTTATCATCTTCTTGAAGGTTCTAAATTCTGTAGTATACCTCCAATTATCAAATCCAATTGTCTAAATTTTTTGCATTCACTTCACCATTGTTCATGAGAAGTTCAAACTTAATGTCCAATTTCAGTTAGGGAGTTTTTCCTTTTGGGGTTTGGGAATGAGTATGGAAAATTTTGGTGGTGGAAGTGGAAGATGTTTGAGATGTTGAGGATGATGAAGATGATGAGGAAGATGATGAAGATGGTGGAGCTAGAGGTGGCGTTCCTCCATTACCCTTGGAATCCTTCTTATCATCCTTTTTGTCTCCTCAGATTCCTTCTCCATGTGGAGGCTTAGAACTCTTTCCAACCATTCTAGTATTCCTCTCTTCATAGAGGACTACAACCATCTCAGTTAAAGTATAGAAAGATTTATTGAATTCTTTCTCTTCTGAAGAAGGAACTTCAGGCTCTCTTTGTCCAGACATAATGGTTGTGGATTCAGGCTCAGAAACTGGTACTGCTTGTACCTCTCAATCTCAGTTGATGGCAAAACTTGAGGTGTTTCAAGTGCAGCTGGAATTGGAACTTTGGGTGGTGGAGATTGTGGCCTTGTGGGTCTCTTTCTTCTGGGCATTACCTTAGGAGTTGCAACCAATAATTTCCCTTCTCCTCTATGCAACTTTAACCTTGTAAGCATCACAATTTTGCAACCATTAAAACCCTTCTTGCACAAAACTCAAGCAATCAAGAAAATCTACCTTTTCTCTGATACCAACTTGATTTGTTATTGAATGTTAGTTTTTCTGTGCTAATTTCAATTACAGATATATAAACAAATGCTTGTTTATTGCTTCCTGTGCATAGGTTTCCTTAAGTTGTTTGGTGATTGTAAATAGGTAAATTACATCAAGTTTAATCTGACATTCATGAGCAAATTAGCTTAAATGACAAGTGCTAAAAAACAATGATAAAAAGTATAGAAAACCGTCAATTGAACACTTTAAAATAATGTTTTGATGAAGGATTTCACCGCTCCTCGGCTACATCTCCTTGGTCCAGCTTCCATGGCTTGGGCCTCTATATTAGCTCAATATGGAAAAAAATGCTGTTTGGAAAGATCTACTTCTCCTGATACCTGTTCCAATGTGTTCAAAATGTCAAAATTAGTTAGGAACACCTTTTCTTGAGCTCAATTTGGTCCAAAAATTCTCCAATTATGGCTCAAATAGTTTCCCCCTACAAATATTCCTCCAAATTTGGAATAACTCCAGTTAGGGCCGCTAAATTTGGAAGCAGGATTGAAAATAGTGGAATCTTCCAAATGCTGTCATTTTTAACTGCGATTTTAATAAATGTTAAACATGTTTAATTATTCGCTAATCCATGATTAGCGCTATATCTATGCAGTTAGGGTGACTTGTATCCCCGACGGATTTGGAGGAGTGGTCACATATGGTGGTTTTTGGTGCAGTTTTGTGGCTGACTATTCTATAACCACTGGCAGTTTAGGTGGAGGTCACATGAAATATTGACCACCTTGGTTTGTTTCCACCGATTTAACTAACCATAACCTTAACTGTAACTACTGGATGCGCTCACATGAATGACATTAATTTTCAGGCCATGGTTTTACGTTGGATCCATTTGCGTTAACCATTGCGCGTTCACATGGATGCGATAACCATTGGGGTCAAGGGATGGCCTATGGGCTACCCCCACCACCCCCCCCCCGCTAACCGCCAACCCTAAAACAAGTAAACAACAAATAGTTATGGCACACTATATTTTTAAGATCCAATGTATAGCGGAGATAGTTAAGAGTTGTGAAGAGTGTAGCGGAGGTCATGGGGTCAAACCCCAATGCCTCCATAAATTATTTTTCCTTTGTGCTTGAGTCTATCTAGGCCATTGGGAGGTGCCACGTGGTGGCCTCCAGACTTGCCACATGACACTCTCATTGGCCCAAAATTAACCAATGAAACCGTGCCAACACACCTCCCACATCACCAAGATGCAACCAATCACAAGTGACACTTGGTGAAATTTGATTAATCCATTGACCAAAATTGCCCCTGCCTAGTCACTTGCCATGTCAGCAGTACAGACTGCTGTCTGTGCAATGACTGGGCATTTTTTTTTTGCAAAATTTCCCTTGTTTAGCAAAGTGAACAAAACTCAATAACTTATACGAACTCGGTTTTTAGTGAAACGAGTTGAATTAAGATCATTTTTATGAGACGAATGCAGTCATTCAACTTTCTTTCCATTATGAGAACTTTGATTTTGAGCTAAATACTGAGTGCCTGATCATGGATCTTGGTTGGGTCCACATGCATGCCATGCTCATCTATGATGTAACCCAATTATTGGACTTGGCTCATGCCAAAGGTGAATTTATCCAAGTTGGCACATAGTTTGTGCTACCGAAGGCTTTACAGGACATGCCGAATGTGTTTCAAGTGTTCTTCCCAACTCTTGCTAAAGATGAGGATGTCATCCAGATAAACCACCATGAATGAGTTGGTGAAGGGATGCAAGATGTCATCCATTAGCCTCATAAAAGTGGAAGGGGTGTTTTTCAACCCGAAGGGCATAACCAACTATACAGAAAGGCCTTCCTTGGATTTAAAGATGGTCTTCCATACATCTGTGGGCTCGATTGGAACTTGATGATAACCAGGCTTCATATCAATCTTGCTAAAATACTTGGCCCCCTTGAGTTGGTTCAGCAGGTCATCATTCCATGTGATTGGATACCTATTCTTGATAGTGATTTTGTTTAGTGCCCGATAATCGATGCAGGGCCTCCAAGTCCCATTCTTCTTCTGTACAAGTACAATCGGGCTCCCATAAGGTGAGGAACTTGGTTGGATGTGCCCTTTTTGCAGCAATTCCTGGATTTTCTACTTGATCTCTTAATTTTCTAGAATGGAGCGATGATATATCGATTCGTTGGGTAGTGGTGCTCTGGGATTCAAATCGATTGGATGATTGAACTGATAATGTAAGGGTACCCCTGTGGGTGAGGAGAAGATGTCCCTATATTCTTCCACGACCGCATCCACTTGCTTTCATTACTCAAAGGAACCACTACCAGGGGTCATGGATGTGGCTACAACCTTCCCCTTACTTTGAGATTGAATTAGAAAGAGAACAAATTTCCCAGTATGGGAGATGACTTTACTACATTTCTTAGTAGAGATCAAAGAGATGGTGGTAGGTGGGGCTACCTACAACATCCTGTATAACTTAGTACCCAAAGAAATACTAACAGATCAGGGTCTAGACTCATATACAACATTCCTTTTCCATAAGTATGATTGACCTAATAATACATCACACACTTCAAGAGGAGCAACATCACACAATACCTCATCTGTGAAGGGCTTGATGCTGTAGGGAAGGTGACACTGCTGGCTGATGCGGAGATCACGTCCTTGGTGAAGCCACATGATGGTGTATGATTATGGATGTGATGTAATCAATAGACTCAACCTATTCATGACCTTTGCTGAAATGAGGTTGTTTTGGCTCCCAATGTTGACAATGAACTGCAATGGAGAACCCTTCAGCCACATCTTTGAGTGGAATAGGTGTTCCCCCTCTTTTGGATCTTCAGGATTGATATTTTGGATCTTGGTTGTTTCCATAGTTCCCCTTTTCAGGTTCTGACTCAGAGTTAGAACATGTGTCAAATTTAGAAGCCTTCAGCTCGGCTACCAACGATTGCTTGACCTGACACTCACTTGTGTTGTGAGTGGAGCTCTTATGAAAGTCACACCACTTTCCTGTGTCCTTATTTGTCTTCGTGGTGTTTTTATTTTCTTAGGGCTTCCATGGGTTATCTTGGGTCACCCCACCTTGGCTCTGCCCTTTGCTCTGTGGTTTGGGGGGGCTTTCCCTTTCTTAGGATTCGCAGATCCAAAGTCTCATTTTTTCTGTTTAAACCTCTGCATGATCTTGATAGCGTATTGATACGTCGTGCTGAGAGAGGATATATCTAGGAATTCCATCTCATCCTAGATGTATCTGTGTAGGCTGTAGCAATACTTGATTATCAAATGTTTCTCAAAGTCTCTCATACCTAACTTTGTGCGAAGGGTACGAAAAAAATTTATAAACTTTGGCATGTCTTGGTCTCTTCCCTGTCACAACATGGTCCACTTTATGTATTTATCCTTGTAGCTCCCGACAGGGTAGTACAGCTCCTTTATGGCATCCCAAAATAAATCCCAAGTGGGTGTAGCCAAAAATAGTGAGGGCATACTTTCATCGTTCTTCTCACAGTAGGTTTCCTACCAGTCCTTGACGGGGGGGCGACTTTGAGCAAAGAAAAAGGTAATATTTTCCCAAATGGAAAAATCATGAACAAAAAAATATCCTTATAGTAGAACTAACCATTTATCTATAGCGTCTGCATCTATTTGACCCTCAAATATGGGAATGTCAAAGTTGACTTGTACCTTAAAGGGTGTGATTCTTCCAGAGTAGCCACTAGAAGTAGATGCGTCGCCTTAGTTAGCCGCTGAAGGATCTAGGCGAAGTTGTCCACCATCGTGTTCCTCAATCGCTTGAGGGATTCTTCGAGCAAGAATTTGAAAGGATCTCCTTCCCTCTTGTCTTTCTTTTCTTCCACCATGTGAGTCCATCAATATTTGTGAGGCTGGTTTTGCAAAGGTTCGACCGGTTCAAGTCCTAACTCCTTATATCCCGACATCGTTAGGGACATGCAAAGAAAAGAAAAGAAAGAGAAGATTTCTCTAATACCACTGATCCAAATTTAAACATGAACACAACAAATTATAGATATAACCATAAATATAGAGATGCAGCAAAAAAACACTTCATTTCATTAATATCAGATACTGAAATATGCTTACAAATAGAATGGAAATAAGACTAGCTCGGGCGATGGTAGCTTATCTCTGAGAAGAGATGTGGTGGCTACATTCCTATCAACTATGTTAAAATGAGGCTTGAGGGCCTATTTATTATTGAGAAACAATCGAAAACCCCAAACATCCAAAAATATAACCCTAGGAGATGAAATGCCAAACTATAGGCCCTGTTGGGGTAAATTGGTACATCAACTTCTCGGGGTCGTAACTTTGGCATGCGATCTCTGTTTGACACACACAATACCTTGTTAAAACGATATACCCAAGGAATACAACTATTAACAGCCAAATTTGAGTTGAAAACTCATATTCACCACCATTGGTTTTCCCAAAAAAATGTCGTAATGTCGTTTAGGGCCTCAAAGCGGCTCTGGAAGTTCAGGGCTTGAAAACCTGCCAAAACTTGTAAACTGTGCTACACTTAAGGAAACTAAAGAACTGAAAGAAACAATTGTGGGGGTCTAAGTGGAATAGCAGATTTCCACCAATATCCACCTGGATCATTCCTCCCCCTTTAGGAAGAAATGATGCCCATTGCATTGAGTTCCTCCTTGAGATGAGGAAACTTCTGCTGAACTTGGTCGTTGGTGAGCCACTTGCCCTGGTGAAGGAGTTGGCTTGCTTTTCCAACTCAATATAGTTGGATCCTTTGCTGTCGAGTGTTCTTGATCTGTGTGTCAATGATCTGATCAGTTGTGGATTATTCCATGCAGTCTGGATTTAACTTTGTAGGTGTGAGCTGTTTTTCAATGTTTGATGTGTCCAACAATGGTGGGAAGTATGGTCGAAGGAAGTCCACATTGAACACTAGGTGTAGGCCAAGGAATTGGGGTATGTTGAGCTCAAATGGATTTTCTCCCAAAACCTTGGTAATGGTGTAAGTACGATATGAGAGTGGTATGAGTTTTTGATAGGCTTTAGTAAGGCATTCATTCTGTAAATGCAAGTGGACTTTGTCGCCCACCTAAAACTTGTGTGGCACCTGATGTTGATCACATCGCTACTTGTACTTCGCATTTTATTTCTCCAGAATGTCATGGAGTTTATGGTGGATGTGTTCAATAAATATGGTCGCTTTATCAGCCTCAGACATTACATGTGTGGACTTGGTCTGCGTAGTCGCATGAGGCATGACAACATCAATCAGACACAACGGTTGAAATCAGAGACCCACTTGAAAGGGACTACAACCAGTCGAGCTATGGAGAGCTCTATTATAATTGTGCTACACATCTGGAAGACTCTCATCCTAGGTTCAAGGATACTTGGAGTTCTACACGTGGAGTATGTGAACTATCATCCTATTGACGACCTTCATTTGACCATCAGTGTGAGGATGGAAGAAAATCGATTTTGTGAGCTTGGTGTTGAATCATGTCCAGAGGCTTGACAAGAATGTTCTCAAGAACCTACTATTGTGGTCTGATATAATGGTCCGTGGGATCCCAAAATGTACCCATACTCATTCAAAGAATATTTTGGCAATGTCCTCTACTGTGATGCTCTTCTTGTAGGCCACCAATATAGCCATCATAGAAGATCTTTCTATGACCACAAATACATAGTCTTTACCATGCTTGGTAGAAGGGAGGCCCAACATATAGTCCATGGAGATGGATTCCCATGATTGGTTGGTAGTATGCAAATGAGTGTACAAGCCTTGCTTCTTGATGGTTGGCTTGATAATGGCACAGGCAGCGCAAGATCTAATATATTTCCCAACATCTAGTCAAAGTTTGGGCCAATAAAAGTACTTTTGTAATAAAACCACATTTTTCTCCACACCAAAGTGTTCTGCTACCCAATTGTAGTGCGCCTCCCAAATCAACATGACACACTCACTTGAAGGAACACAAATGTGGCCCAGGTGGAATAATAATGTGCCATGGATGCGGAAATTAGGAACTTGCTTTCCATCTACTAGCATCTAGTATGTTGAGGCTAACTCTGGATCCTTTTTGTATAGTTACAGCCATCTAGAGGTCCTCTGCAACATGATTGGTGCTCCCCTTTTTGTATTTAATGTTCAAGTGGAATTGTTGCAGATATGTAGACCATTTCTGATGGAAATCATTATGCAACTTCCCCTATGTCTATGTAAACTGAAGAGGCCAGTAATTAGTGTGGATGACTATCTCCTTCCCTAGAAAATAGTTCTTCCACTATCGACAAGCCTGCACAATGGAATACATCTCTTTATCATAGGCGGGGTACTTTTGAATTGTATCAGAATGTGTCTCACTATGATAGGCCGCTGGATGCCTATGTTGGGTGAGGACAGCACCAATAGCATATTCCGAGGCATCTGTCTTAATTTCGAATGGCTGTTGTAGGTCTGGTAGTGTGAGTACTGGTGCAAAGCAGAGGTAGTGCTTCAACTCAACAAACACCTTATGTTGGGACTCGAACCAGGAGAAATTTTCTTTCACCCCGCCCTTAGTAATCTGACTCAATGACCAAGTGATATGGGAGAATCCCAACACAAACCACCGATACAAATTTGCAAGGCCCAAAAAGCTGCGAAGCTCCATTAGAGTGGTCGGGGCTGGCCAATCCTAAATGACTTGTATCTTGGTCAGGTCCACATTCACGCCATGCTCATCTATGATGTAACACAAGTATTGGATTTCGCTCATGACAAAGGTGAATTTATCCAATTTGGCACACAGTTTGTGCTGCCAAAGGGTTTGAAGGACCTGCCGAATGTGTTGCAAGTGTTCTTCCCAACTCTTGCTGAAGATGAGGATGTCATCCAGATAAACCACCATGAATGAGTTGGTAAAGGACTACAAGATGTCATCCATTAGCCTCATAAAAGTGGTAGGGGAATTTGTCAACCCAAAGGGCATAACCAACCATTCAAAAAGGCCTTCCTTGGATTTAAAGGTAGTCTTCCATGCATCCATGGGCTTGATTGGAACCTAGTGATAACCAAACTTCATATCAATCTTGCTGAAATAATTGGCCCCCTTGAGTTTGTCCAATAGATCATCAATCCATGAGATTGGATACTTATTCCTGACAATGATTTTGCTTAGTGCCCAATAATCGATGCAGAGCCTCTAAGTCCCATCCTTGTTTTGTACAAGTACAATCGAGCTCCCACAAGGTGAGGAACTTGGTCGGATGTTCCATTTTTGCAGCAACTCCTGGATTTTCCACTTGATCTCTTCATTTTCTAGAATGAAGCAACGATATATTGGCCCGTTGGGTAGCGGTGCTTTGGGATTCAGATTTTTTGGATGCTTGACTGATAATGCAAGGCTACCCCTGTGGATGAGGAGAATATGTCCTTGTATTCTTCCATGACCGCATCCACTTGCTTCTACTACTTGGAGGAACCCCTAGCAGGGGCCATGGATGTCGCTATGACCTTCCCCTCACTTTGAGAGTGAATAAAAAAGAAAATAAATTTCCTAGTCTAGGAGATGACCTTACTGCATTTCTTAACAGAGATCAAAGAGATGGCAGTAGGTGGGGCTACCTCCAGTATCCTGTATAAATTAGTACCCAAAGAAATAATAATAGAGCAAGGTCTAGACTCATATACAACATGCTGCTTCCATAAGTATGGTTGACCTAAAAATATAGCACACACTTCAAGAGGAGCAACATCACACAATACCTCATCCATTAAGGGCTCGATGCTATAAGGAAGGCCACATTGCCGACTGACGCAAATATCACATCCTTGGTGAAGCCACCCGATGATGTATGACTGTGGATATGCCATAGTTGGTAGGCTCAACCGCTTCATGACCTCTGCTGAAATGAGGTTCTGTTGGCTCCCACTATCGACAATGAACTGCAATGGAGAACCCTTCACCCACATCTGTGGGTGAAAAAGGCATTCCCCCTCTTCTAGATCCGCAGGCTTGATCTTCTAGATATTGGTGGTTTCCACAGTGATGCTAGGCTCTGTGTCAATGATATGCTTCCCTTTTTCGTTCCCCTTGTTGAGTTCTGACTCAGAGTCAGAACATGCATCGAAATCAGAAGGTTTTAGCTTGGCCACCAACGAATTCTTGACCTGACACTCACTTGTGTTGTGAGTGGAGCTCTTATGAAACATGATACCTTTCTTATCATTGATCTTATATTGATGCTGCGTTCTTCCTCAATCACCCGTTCTACTACTTCAACTTCTCGGCGAATTTCCATAATCCTGTTCGATGGTAGCTTATCTGTGAGAAGAGATGTGGCAGCTACATGCCTCTGAACTATGTTACAATGAGGCTTGAGTGCCTATTTATTATTGAGAAATAATGGAAAACCGAAAACATCCAAAAACCTAACCATAGGAGATGAAACGCCAAATTATGGGCCCCGTTGGGGTAAATTTGTAGATCAACTTCCTAGGGTCGTAAATTTGGCATACGATCTCTGTTTGACGCACACGATACCTCATTAGAAAGATCTATCCAAGGAATACAACTAATGATCGTAAATATTGAGTTGAAAACATATAATCAATGCTAGTGATTTTCCCAAAAAATGTCTTTTAGGGCCTCAAAATGGCTCCGGAAGTTTAGGACCCAAAAAAGTGCCAAAAATAGTAAACTGTGCTACACTTAAGGAAACTAAAAAACTGAAAGAAACAATGGTGGTGGTCGAAGTGGCATAGGCGGGTGGCCACCAATATCCACCCAGATCAACAATTCTACCAAAAATCCTTTGTGCTCATGTTTCTCTTCTAACTTTACAATATGTCCACACAATATGCAAAATAACATTGATAATAATAACAACTACCAAATGGAAGGAAAAAAAATATAAGCAAGACTTAGCCCAAACTTGTTTGGATAAACCACCCCTAAAACTTTATTTGTATTCACATGAATATAAAAGAAACTCTTTGAAAATCTCAAATTGATACTTAATATAATTAAAATTAGGGAAATTTTTGCATTTGAGAGCCATTTCAATCATGTTGAGTTTTGTGATTTTGGTTGCATTCATTGTGTGAATTGATTTTTTTCTATAAAATTGGTCAGTTTTACAATTTCGTGTAATAATAACATATTACATCAAAAACCTTATGGAAGGCCATTGCATGGAATTACGATCCAAATGTTAGCCTATTTTTAGAACCTCTATGCTAATCATGGTTTGATTCTCTATTCAAGTATAGGCACACATGTTATGGATTAATGATGCATGTCTTAGCCATGGACCCTCTCTTCAATCACACTATTTCTTTTATCCACTATTATCATTGATATTTTTTGTTAATATACATGGATTGGTTAACTATGCATCTAAGTTTTATTTTCACATATAATGCATCTACAACCTCAATAAGCAATATGATATACAACCTTGGGACTTGGATGATATAAACATTTTCATAATAATACATGAGTGCTACTAGCAAGGAGACTAGGCTAGGATAACATATAAATAAATTAGATAAAACAAGGATTTGAACCATCCAATGTTCATCTTCGAGCTAAGGTTTTAAACATCATAAAATTGTGATTAAAATTGATTGGAGTTTAGAAAGGAAAAACATTGCAACTTCGAAATAATTATGGGTGATTTTGTGTGGGCGGGGATTTCCTTTGATAAAATTGGTGATTGTAGGCAACCTAACACTATTAATACTTTTGATAGATCATATTGGGCCATCAAGATCATGTACTTGGAGCCAAGGAGATGATTTTGACCCTCCCTTAAGCAGGTAATCCATATTTGTATGGTTGACAACTAGGTGTACAATAGTAAATCCATGAAAAATATAATGTAATTCACCTCCATAGATGGAGTTATATGGATAGATCATGGATTTGTATATCAATGCTATTAGGTGGTTTTTCAATGAGACTTAACTTGGTGTAAAGGATTATGTGTTGATAATGATCTTGTGGTATTTAAATGATGATGCCACAACCATTTAAAAACTATGATCCCCTTAGTTAGAATGTAGCAAGAGGCACTTGCAAATCTAAGAGGTTGGGAAATCCAATAAAAAAAGGTTGCTATAAATTTCTAAGGTGAATAAGAAACTTGCAATACAAAGGTTCTAAAACAAAAGTCCTCATAGATTTCACTAATAAAACAAAAGAAATAAGTAGTTCCTTTTTGCATCCTTGTCCAATTTGTGAGACCAAAAACAAGACAAGTATGATAAGAAATATTGCGGAAAAAACTAATCAAAGGAATCAAAGAAGGAAGAAGAAGGAAAAGGATTCACCATGAAAAATAATAGAGCCTTCTTATTCCAAACCCTATCCTTCATAACAAAATTGAAATGCTAAGTTACTAAACCTTAATTGAGGAGAGGAGAAGTGTGAATGAGAAGGATTCACCATGAAAAATAATAAAGCCTTCTTATTCCAAACCCTATCCTTCATAAAAAAATTGAAATGCTAAGTTGCTAAACCTTAATTGAGGAGAGGAGAAGTGTGAATGAGAAAAATTAAAGAAGATGACGCATTTTTATTCCTATATAATTCCCTTTCACTCTATTTTTCATTCAGGAAAGCCTTTTGGAGGGAATGGGAAATATAGATAACTTACCAATTCAAAATGAATACATTATGTTGATGAATAGCACCCTCCTTTAATTGCATCACAAGTTCTTTCTTGAATCTTCTAGTTAATTGGTAATGGATCTTTTATCTTGATTTTACTAAATTGGAGAATAACATATCTTGTGATATTATAAATTTAAATTTATGTAAACATTTTTGTTGTTGTAGTGCTTATAGTTTAAGAATGTTTAGCTATTCATGAGATAGATATAAACATATGTTGCTTAATGGAAAATAATGAATGCTAATACTTAAATTGAAATTCAATTACAAATGTGAAAATTGAAGTTTGGTTGATCTATGATCTTAACAACTGGAATTCATTGCTTAGAAATATGGGTAATACTTGAAGAAAAAGATAATCACAAAAAATTCCTTTAGTCCACCTTAGTTGTATGTAATGCATAGTTAGTAGCTTAGTGCTTAACCTCAAAGTGAGGCTATGGGTCAGGAGTGACTTCCCTCTTAGAATTCAACCTTGATTATGGAGGATTGGTTGTTTTTTCATAGGTGGGAAAACCTATCATAACTCAGTTGTCAAACCCACAGTGAGGACAACCATTTCTAGCTGCTAACCACTAATGTTGTTGACTCATCTCCATTATTCAAGGAAAACCATACCACCCGAAATAGCCTGCTAGTGGTCTGTAAGGGGGTAGGATTTCACTCCTTCTAGATGCCTCTAGGTCTTGGGCCGTTAACCTGTTTCTTTACGTCCAAGGAAGATGAGCTCTTAGCCAAGCATAAGCAGTTTTAGGGCATACTCTAGACCCAGAGAATTGGTTGTTATTCTTTGAGGTAATTGTATTTTAAATATGCTTATGATATTGTAGGTGCAATATCCAATTTTCAAGTCATATTAGATTATATCAATGTTAAATTCCCTCTTCATCTAAATATTTAGGAATGCATGCCAAAGTTTTTAGTGCACTAAAATTAAATGCAAACAACTATATATACCCTATCTAGTTGTATCATGATGCACATATATTGTTTTAGTGTAACTTTACATTTAATATTAGGTGTTGTGAAACCCTTGTGCTATAGGTTCTACAAATCACTCATCTATATTGAAATGGGTTAACATACACGAGCATTGTGAGTTCTTGTTGACATTTTGTGTTGATGCTTATATGGATAAGGGTAATTCTACTATAATCCCAGCTAAATAAAATCCTAGGATAGAAGATACTTGGAAGCTTTTGATGCAATTAGTAGTATCATAAATAATGTGTTTCGTCTATTTTAGAAATTAATGAGGAAACTTGGTGGTGAGAAACACATTATTTATGAGATTAAAATTTGCATAAAAGCTTCCAAATATCTTCTATCATTGGATGATTTAGTTGGGGTTATAGTAAAATGACCCTTGGCCATATAAACACCAGAACAAAATAATGTAAGAAAGAATTCAACACCAAAATATCACTAAAATTATTATAACACCCCTTATCAATGTGAAAACAATATGGAATTCTCAAGTTTAGGGTCTTTAATTAAAGTCCATGAGCATCCCTTGGTGTATATGTTACCGGGAATAGTGTCCACTCGGAGCTGCTATTCCCACTAAGACTGGTAGCTATCTTAGAAACAAACAAGTAAAGACTACTTTCGCTTTCCTTTATGAAAAATAGATAAGAGTGGAACAAAGGACACCAACCTTAGTCTTGCGCTTGATTTCTTGTTTGATTCCTCTCGTTCCTAATAGATCTTTGCCACTTCTTCTTCGTCTGCCCAGCTTCAAAGAGCACCTGTGGAATCAAAGCAGCATAATACTATC
>APFE030851344.1:141944-158899 GCA_000404065.3 Pinus taeda | reverse complement strand
TATATAGATGATTGTAGGGGGGTGAGTCATCTTCTGGGGTTTTGATTAGTGTCCTCTCTCTGATAGTTCTTGATTCCACTTGGAGACTGATGATCTCTTACTCATCCATGGTCGAAAACAGAGAGGCAAGTGTCAGAGGGGAAGCTTCTGGAAGATTCTATGATCTTCCACCTTGCAAACTGTCTCTACCATTTGTCCATTCTCGACCATCGCACCCTATAGAGGGCCCATCCAGTATGCATCGCACCCTTTACACTGGGAAGGTGATATGCATCGCACCCTCTACACTGGGTATTCAGTATGGTCCAATTTTGACCATTTCTGAGCAGTTTTTAGTGGAGAACTTCTCGGAGATGATGTAATCAGCTGACCTTGTTCCTTTAGGTAGTGAAGCAACACTTTTAGGGACTTAGGAACCCTCAGTTTATGGACATTTATGATTGGGGTTGCACTGCCCAAAAATGTCTATAACATTATACTTGATGCATACCATTAAGTTGCTTAAGGAAAGTAAGGAAAAGGGAAAACATCTAAGGGTAAATCAATGAATGATAAAGAAAGATGGATCTCTCCTGATTATGAGGTGGTAAGCTAATAAAACAATTGACAAGCTCCCTTTCTTAATATTTTAGTAAGTGGACTAAAAAGTATGTATTGATGATAAGGATTGATATAGTTTGATGGTTGAGTATGATTAGGAAATGATAGTTGTGATATCAATGCCAAAATGAAATAAAAGGTTTTAGGGATGTGATTAATGGAGAATTTGAAGATGCTAAGTAGTATGATATGGGGTGGTTACCTACCTGAATATGAAAGTTCTCAATGATTGCAACATATTTAGACCCGTATGATAATAAAAGGTTGAATGCACATATTTAGTACGTTTAAATATCACGAACATTATCCTACTAAAAATTGGATGGTTATGTATGTAGTTATTATGGGTTTAAGTGGTATTATTTTTTACCATGTATAATAAAATGGAAACACACCAACCATGTCGAGTTAATTATTGTGACAACTGAAATTTAGATGCATCTTAGTATAGATACTTAATATCAACAAAAGTATGATCAAATTCTAAGTTATGAAATAAACAATAAATAATTTTGGCATTGAAACCATAATTTTTAGAAGGTATAAACGATTATGGTTGAATCTTTCATAGATATAAATAGTTAAAGCATAGTAGGAAAATTAAATAACGATGGCCTAGTGTTGAACTCCTTGTATGATATGGAAAATCATGGGTCCTGGGATGAGTTAAGCTAAAGATGTGATGGGACATTAGAAATTTGGAAGGATGAAAGGTAGAGATAGTTGCAAGACAAAGAAACCAGATGAGGCTTAACCATGAGGAACTTATTAATATCATGATATTAATGATTTTTTTTTTTTAAGATGATTTAAGACCTACCATTAATGCCATTGATATATCATTGTTAAATTTCATTATTTGGATAAGAATACATGCATATATTACTGTGGCCCTAAATGATAATAATACATGCATAGATTTTTGTGGCCCTAAATGATTGGGGCTCCCTTGAAAATTTAAAAAATGTACTCAATTTGAGGATATATATATATATTATATATATATATATATATATTATATATATTATATATATAATATATAGTATATATATGTATATATGATTAGTGTATATGTATTATGTATTATATGTATATATATATTATGAAAAACTCTAGAATTTGATTAATGAGTTGACTATACATACCCCATAAGATACCCTTCTTCTTTTATGGTAAGAAGATGAATTATAATTGTAATATTGTAGATAACGGGACAATATTTTTGTTGTTAATGATGGTGTTTTAGGATAGAATGACATGATATAGCTATCATGTAATTCCTTACTATTTAATAATGTATTTGTTGATGTCCTTTTCTAGAGTTATCATGGATGTGTGATCCAGATTGGATCATTATATTGTTTGTTATCCATATTGGTTCTTTCAAAGTGGAAAAAGTGGAGGAATAAGCTCACATGACCATTTTTATCGATGAGACCCTTTTGGAAAATTAGGGTCTAAAACCTTCTGGGAGAATTTTGAGGCATCTAATGGAACTTTTTTGGAGTAAAACATTTCTAGTTTAAGGCAACATCTTTTTTTCCTATTCTATACGCAAAGATATTTTTAATGATTCAATAATCACCTCAACCAGAGATTGTATGCAAACGTTATGCTATGTGGAAGTTGAATTTCTTATTTTCATCACCATAATTTGAGAGGATGTCACATCAGCCCCCATAAATCATAGAAAAGAGGCTAGCCACACTATTATTATGAAGAATACTCTAGAGAAGTCCATGTTGTTACTTTGGTTAAGAGTGAGGAATTCAAACTTAAGCAATAGTAGGCTATCAAGCTATGTTATAACCGGGCCACTAGGAGGAAACAAGTATCCATTATTTTTGAGTAAATTTGTTCCATAGAAGAGAAAAGTAGCTACGAGGGATAGAGAGAGAGAACATAGAGAGAATATATGCATTGCATTACCCCACAAACCATATGCCTTTCTTTGTACTTGCAATGATTTTCAATTTAGAGAAACAAAGCAAAGCAACCTCACCTTCTTGCTAGGTTTTCTCCCAAAAGGGTTTCCTAAGATATATCTTGTGTCAAATGCAGTTTGTGAATTTTATTTCAAAATTATTTATTTTCTGCATAAATTTTTGATTTTCATGCATACACAATAAACAAAGATCTACAAATGCATAAATCTAAATAGGAATAAACCATGATAGCATAAATTTTTAGATTTTTAAATATAGTTTTATTAGATCGATTGTGATGAATTTTCCAGTGGAATATCCATGACACATTATGGATCATATTTGTGTCAGAGCAGGTTTCTTTGGGTATATTGTGGGGATTTTAAAGGGAACTAGATCGACAAAGCCAAAAGCAAAAAAACCTAGTCATGGTCGACAAAGATGTGAATAACTCTTATGATCCTACAAAAGAGAGTTTTTTGCGGCTGGATGCATAAGTTGCAGATATAATCCATAATGTGAATCTCCTCATGTTAGACTTGAGCAATAAGCTTGATATATTCAGAGAAGATGGAGGTTCTAACGAAAAGGACAAATCAAAGAGGAGATCATGAGATTGAGAAGAAACAGAGAATGAGTCGAAGAAAGGACTCAAAAGAGATCAACCCAATTTGAGTGTTGTGAATCATTTACAACCCCTTCAAAATGGAAGAAAAGGTTGATATCAAATAGTACCAAGGTGAATTTGAAGCTAAACCACTGGTTGCAACAATTAGAAGTTTATTTTAGTGTTCATCATATAGAGGAAGAACATAAGGTTTCATTTTTGTAGCTGAAATTAGAGTGCCATGCCCTGAATTGATGGGAAAGCCACATGGAGACCTTGAGGTTGGAGGGAGATCCCCCGAAGACTAAGTTGGAGGACTTTAAAAACCTAAAAAAGTCATAATTTTACCCTATCGGGTATGTAGAGGACTACTGGATTTAGTGGCACTACTTTAGACAGAAGTAGGGGTATAATGTATACGAGTACACCACAAAGTTTAGAAAGATTCCATAATGTTAGGTATATCCCTTAAGAACCCATATGTACTTCTTAAGTATATGGGGTGTCTACGAAACCATCTATGGAATAAATTGATGCTATTCAAGCCCATATGTGTGGATGAGGCTTGTGTATAGGCACAATACCTGGGGAACATAGGTCTGAAAAACGGAAATCAAGTGGATCAAAGAGGAAGGAGCATTAAGATTATTTTAAGGAGGGGTAGAAGTAGTGGAAAAAGGGAAAATATAAAAGGATGATAAGCACAATACACTAGTGCAAAGACCCTAACAACCATTACAACCATTGTAATATTGATGGTCATATAGAGGAGAAGTGCTGAAAGTTGCATCTGGAGGTGTAAACAATAAAAACAGATTAAGAAGAAGAATCTAATGGCCACTGATTTGAGAAACTAGTTTGAAATTAAATTAAATGTGGATGAGAAGATCATTTGAACATTAGTGCAAAAGGAGGTGAATCTCAATAGCCTTTAGCAACAGGAAGAGAAAAAAATGACCAAACTCTTCCCCATAAAGATACATGTCAAAAAGATAAATATTAATGCTATGTTTGACTCAGGATCATATGAAATTATCATTGTATAAAGCTGGTCAAAATATTAGGATTAAAAGTTTATGATCATCCAAGCTCATATCCATTAGGATGGGTAAATAAATATGTAGAGCTGAAGATAAAAAACCAATACAAAATTAGATTTTCCATCAATGCTAATTTTATTGATGAAGTAGAACTAGATGTATTTGACCTTGATGTCTATGGATTCATGTTTGGAAGTCCCTACATGTACATGAGGGATGAAATATTCATGCGAAGAGCCAATCAATACCAACACATTAAGCATGGAAAATCATTCACCATCAAAGCGCACAAAGGCAAGTCAAAATATTTTCTAGTAAGTGCCACGAAGCCAAGCAATGGATCAGTTCTAGAAAGAAGTTTGTTCTATTATTTTTAAGAGAGAATCAATTTGTATAAGAGTAAACAAGATAAAGACATCCCTAGACAGGTGTACCACTACAACAAAACAAGCAAATAACGCATAAAATAGTGCTAGAATTTAGTGTATTTCAGTTTGTGAACTGGACACCTTTTCTGGCATAAAAATGGATGCAATAAGAAATGTTTATCATGACACTAGATTTGGCATCATAAATAATGCTGGAAATAGTGCCTCGAATAGCACTAGAAAAATATCACGACAAATAATGCCTGAAATAGTACCAGAAATAACACTAGGAATTGTGCCAGAAATAGTGCCTGAAATTTCTTCGAAAATGACACTAGAAATAGCGCCAGGCATAATGCCAAACATAGCATCAAGAATAGTGCCAGAAAGATCACACGGTGAATAGAGCTAGGAATAGTGCCAATTTTAGTGCCAAAATTAATGCTAGGATTTGCTTCCAATTTGGGTTTTGGTTTGGCTTCCAGTTTTTCTTCCCATTTTGCTTCTAGTGTGGCTTCCAATTTTGTTTCCAATTTGGCTTCCATTGTTGCCTCTTTTTTTGCTTCCAAGCACTTGGAATAGTGCGAGGTTTAGCACTAGGATTTGCTTCTAGTAATTAGGGGAGTTTTGAGGTCTAAAATGGGCCTCCTAAGGAAATTATAAAACAATATTGGAAATAATAAAATAAGATTTGATTACATCATCAAATTTTAGAGGGAAAAAATAAAAAACTATTTTTCAACTCGTATTTTCAACTTATCTCCCTATTTTTTTACTCATTTTTCAAGCAGAAACACTTGTTGAATACAAAATTTAATTCCTCATCCAATGAGTACCCAAATTGCATACTTTTGATGAACCCTACTACATGAAAAATGAGAAATACATGAAAAACGTGAATGCAATCACATTTTTTCCTGTATTTCTCATTTTTCTTGTAGCAGGGTCCATCGAAAGTATACAACATAGATACTCCTTAGATGAGGAATTAAATTTTGCATCCAATGAGTACTCTCGCTCAGAATTTTAGTAAAACCTTAGGGAGATAAGTTGAAATATGAGTTGAAAAAGTAGTTTTATTATTTTATTATTTTTTAATCTTTTTACTTTTACTCCAAAAATGGTGAATCATCCCCCGTGGATGACATCATCATCTTGAATCATATTGGTTCTTATAAAGTTTATTTTTTTTGTACATTTTTCTTAGGAGGCCCATTTTAGACCTAAAAAATCCCCTAATGTTGGCTTCTGATTTGGCTTCCATTTTTTCTTCCAGTTTTGCTTTTCATTTTGCTTCTAGTTTTACTTCCCTTTTTGCTTCTTGTTTTGCATCTAGTGTGGCTTCCAATTTTGCTTCCATTGTTGCTTTTTTTTCTTCCAAAAATGATTATTGTTTTGCATGCAGTTAAACTAATATGTTTTATTTCAATTTAATTAGTTAAATATATCATGTATATTAAATAAGCTATATGATTACACAATAAGCCATATGAATTCATTTGAAATATTTTATAGGATAACATTTATAAAGAATTTTTAGGGAAGTAAACATCCATACAAATTAACAACATCATTATACTTATTAAATCTCCATCAAAATATAATCTACAACATCCAATATATATAAAATAACAAGATAATTATTATAACATGATCATCATCTATAATTAAAACTAGTGAGTCAAATATCTATAATTCAAGTGAATTTGACAACATCCATCATGAGAAGTAAATAAAAACTATCATACGTAATAAATACACCTCCAAATTATCAACCACTTTCGATATATAAAAATTGACGAGTCAATACTAATAAGATCATCATCATATATAACTAATACAAGTGAAATTCACTTATACTAGTAGATCAATAACATGTGAAAATGATACATGTCCAACAATTGACATAAGTCAAAATGATACATCATGTACATATGATAAAAATAAAAATGATAAGTTATGTAAGACAAAATGATACATGTCAATATGATTCGTCATGTCCAAATGATACAAGTCAAAATTATACATGTCAAAAAGATACAACTCAATAATATGGTACCGGAGGCCATGAAAATGATACATATGATAGTAACCATGAAAATCGACATCATAACAATATATCATAAATGATCCATGTTGCAGTCTATATGATGATGAAAGTCACTGACTGCTACCAACAACTAGCTCATCATCATCATCACCATCGTGATCATGATCATGATCATTGTCATCTGTATCAACATCGGCCTCGCTGTCATCTATATTCGTGTCATTATGAGCATCATCTACCATCTGAGTATCAGACCCAACATGATTTGGATATATGTGATGAGGATCATTTTGATCTTCTAGAAGATCCTTGTTCTGGAAAAATATTTAGAATGAATAATTATTATTTATTTCATGAATTAATTAATTTCTTTGTTATATATATAATATTACAACATATGAAATGAAACGATAATCATATTACATCATATCAAAGGGCACATAAGATAATAAATTTCAAATAATTTACAGCTAAATTTTCATTCCAATGAAGATTTCAAGATCTGGTGGGAGAGCAATCAAATCTCAGAGGTGGGATGAATAACACTTATTTAGATCTATGATTATAAAGACGATAGGTGAAAAAAGAAGAAAACATCAATAAAGAGCATTAGTATGAATTATGTTTCATATTAGAATAAAAAGAGACAATACTTGAAACTTTTAAAGCAGAGCACCAAATGAGTTCTGCAAAATTATATGAATTTCGTTTCAAATATGAAGACTAAAAACACTTATTGAATTGCACAGGAAAAACATCACTAGGAAAATTGGCTGATAAGTGTCACTAAAAGAATCTCTTATATAAGAGTTCAAATACTTTTTTCCTTGAAATCTTTATTAATCTCAAAATGGAGTGAAATACAACACACATAGTTTTCTTTAGAAACCAACCCTTCTCTCTACTTTTTCATCTAATTTATACAAAGATTACATAAGATTTGGGATCCATATTATCTAGAAAGTTCTAATTACAAAATACTAAAAATATATACATATCTTTATGACTTTAAATTAAGCATGAAAAATACATTTGCAAGGAACAAGTGATGCGTTGACACATTGAAACATAATCCATGGTGGAAAAAAGGTAGGCCTGTAGCTATAGAATCCACTGAAGATGTAGATTCGAACTAGTTATTGACAATGTGGAATAAAATCTGGAAAACGCCTTGTTTATAACCCTAATATCCTGATTTCATATTTGATTGATCTGCTAAAAAAAACAATTTCCTTTTTATCTCTTCCCTAAATTTACCCTATCTTTCCTAGATAATGTTTATTGTATAAATATAGCCTCTAGAAAGATTTGAAAAAATCTATATCCTTATTGCTATCAAAACTGTGTTGCGAGGGAGTACTATTTAGGTGATGACAAAATATCTAGGTATATGCTGTCAAAATCAAAACAGTGAAAGAACTCCCAAAATATCTAACATCACTGTCAAAATCAAAACAATGAAATCACTGCCAAAATATCTAGAAACATTATAAAAAACAAAATCAAACTTCAGCATTACCAAAACATCTGGTAGCGCTGCCTTTTTTATGCTCATCATATTGTTTCTGCTGCTTCTAATAAGAGGTCCACATTGCTTAATATTTTTTTATTATTTTTATTAATTTTTTTTTCTTGGCCTTAGGGCCTTGTTTTTCTCGTTTACTCTGTTTATGGACCTTCTTCTTTTTAGAGGAATTTGAAGCTTCCTCTTTGTTGATTTTTCTGTCCCTCAAAAGTATATCATCAAGATCAATGACTTGATCCTTCAAGGCTTGGTTTTGCTGCAATTTAGAGTTGAGCCTAAGATTATTTGTGGGCCTGGTATGGGGTTTTCTCATCCCATACATTTAAGATAAAGTAACCTCCTTTTCCTTCTTTCATTGTAAAGATTTGGATGATTTGGTTTCACCCTCTAAATCCCTTGTTTCACTAAGCTTTACTTCTAAAACCTCCTCATATTTATCACTACAAAACTTATCAGTAAGGTTCTCTTCTGGAAAATCCATAAACGTTTCTTGATGTGAGGTTGAAGGAAGGCTTTTCTTCAAGAAACCTTTACCATTTCTTACATATACCCTTTCTACCATAGGAATTGAAATAGTGTTTTAAATGCATTTGTCCACAAAACCTTACCTTATGTTTCTGGTAAGGACAAAGGAGGTTGATTGTTTCGGAATTTAAACAATTTGGATAACATTGTAAACTTTTTTTTTTTTCTTTTTTTTTTATAGTTTTAGGCTTGGAAGAAACTGACTCAACAAACTTTCCCCAAATTAAGAATTGCTCCCAATTTATACCAATTTTCCTCAGGTGATTAATAATTAACAATTTAATTAAACCCTTATGGTAAACACAATGAGGATAAGAATTAGGTTTCACCTAGACTTTAGCTGACATTTTACTGAGACTCTTCAATATAAAATAGGGCATGTTCATACAAAATTTCCCAACTAAATGCACAAGGAACTTGAAGTGGTACATACCCATCCTATCGTACTGGCCTTCACATGTGAAATATTCTTGGATGATTATGAGGATTGTATTACGTGAGGGCTTGAGCCATGCTCTCTGAACTCCCTATCTATAGTCCTCAGCCTTATGCTCATCCTTCAAGAAAAAATGGATGTCGATGTTGATGAGAGTTCGATTCTTAAACCAACGGTCACCATCAATAGGTAAGCCCATGGCTTCAATGATGATTTCCTCCATGACTCGGTAAGAGATGTATACAATGCTCACATTATTCCCATCAAATCCCTCTGTGAATTCTGAAGAAACTGCATCATTAAACCCCTGACACCTGAAACAAAACTCATCCCAACCTGCTTGATCAAACTTCTCACGATGATATGGAATGCCTTTGAAAACTTCTGGGACTTCGAACTTGTTCCTGCAAAAGCGTTTGCCTTTTCCCATAACAAAAAAATAATCAGAGATTCACTGGCATTGATTTTGGAACAAAAATATGTTAGATATACTCGTTCGAAAAAAAAGTAGGAGAAATGGATAAAAAATTAAGACTTCCCCTCATGCTTTCATCATGACTGATTTCAATCTGATCTTCAATACATCTTATTGGCAGTTTAATTTGACATAACACAATCATTTTAGATTGTGATTTAAATTTTGGTGGCATCGCCTTTGAAATGACGTGTCTCACATGGTGTGGCTGATTTGGAAACCCCTAATTTTAAACGTGCATACCATTCACTGCCATCTGATTTGGCATTGTGTTTAAATTATAGTATTTCCATGAGCACTGCCCCAAACAGGTCATTGTGGAATTTTCGCTATAACGTTTTCGCTACGAAGTTTCAGAAGCTACAAAAAAACCCATTTGAGAAGAAATCGGTCTAAACCTTGCGTTGAAATTTCAGATCTTTTCGTGCTACATTTTTGGAGGTATGATCTGAGGAAGTTAGGGTTTTTTCAAACTCCTGAATTTCCTCTAAAACATATGATCATGTAATGTTCGCTATAGCGCTTTTGCTACGAAATTTCAGAAGCTAAACAAAAAACCCATTTGAGACGAAATTGGTCTAAACCTTGTCTCCAAATTTCAGATCCTGTCACACTATATTTTTGGAGATATAATTTGAGGAAGTTAGGGTTTTTGCAGACCCCCAAATTACATTCCAAACAGGTCACCTTAGGAAAATTGTCATAACTTTCTCTTTGAGCATCAGATTGAATTTTCGTAAGAAGTTGCAAAAAGAGGGCATAATATAGTTTCCTGTATATTTTTAAGATCCAAAGGTCAAAACAATGACATGTGGCACTTCCTACACATTTGCTCATTTGAAAAGGTATATTATCAGGTCATCTTGGGAGATTGTGCATAACTCTTTCTTGGAGAATCCAATTTTGATCAGACTGGTGGCATTGGAAAGAGGACACAGAGAGCTACTGTAGATCATAATTTTAAAACTAGAAGAGCTGAAATTACATAGTTATAGTTGTTTCAATCTTGAGCTCCTGAAATGAAGAAAAGGCGATATGAGGAAGTTTGATGGAAAGGATCCAGTAAATTGGATGCTACAGATGCAGTAATATTTTGATCTACATGGTGTACCACTATTACAAAAGGTATGTATTGCATCTTCATATTTAGAAGCACATCAATTTTTATGGTATAAAGGGCTTTGTTCTCATAAACAACTTGTTACGTGCTCAATTTTCATGGAGGAAATGTTAGCATGTTATGAGGAT
Source organism: Pinus taeda (assembly GCA_000404065.3). Classification (NCBI taxonomy): domain Eukaryota; kingdom Viridiplantae; phylum Streptophyta; class Pinopsida; order Pinales; family Pinaceae; genus Pinus; species Pinus taeda. Next base: position 148,100 of record APFE030851344.1, on the reverse strand, counting down.
ACAAAGAGCAACACCTTCTTTAGATCAACACCACAACAATTGGAAGAAAAAAGAGAAAAAGGGCTTTGTTACAAGGTGGAAAGCAAAATTATGGCAACAAGGAAGTCTACCCCTCACAACTATAAATATGGAAGTGTTGTTTCTCCTAGCCTTCCACAACCTACAAGGGTTACGCCACAACAATTGGAAGAAAAAAGAGAAAAAGGGCTTTGTTACAATTGTGATAGAAAATGCACTAAAGGTCATAAGTGTGCTGAGAAGAAATTATTTTACATAGAATATGAAGAGGAGGAATAAAAGGACCAAGAAACATCAGAAGAAGAGGATATACGCAAAGAATCCACCCAGACAAAGAAGAAATGAATCAGGCCATATCTTGTAAAGCATTGGCAAGAATTACCAGTCCTCAAACTCTCAAGATAGAAGGACATATTAAGAAGAAAAAGGTGCAAGAAGTGAAAGATCACATCGAGAAAGAAGAAATGAATCCAACCATATCTTGTAATTCATTGGTCAAAATTACCACTCCTCAAACTATCAAGATAGAAGGACATATCAAGAAGAAAAAGCTTCAAGAAGTGAAAGATCACATCGAGCATCTAGAAATGAATCCGACCATAGATTGTAAAGGATTGGAAGAATTTACAACTCCTCAAACTTGAGAGGTAGAAGGACATATCAAGAAGAAAAATGTTTAAGCAGTGGAAGATCACATCAAGAATCAACAACAAGTTCTCCAACTTTTAAAGGATAATACCACTTCGCTGCAAAATCAAACGAAACAACAGGTAGATCAACATCGTAGTGAGAAATATTTTGATGTAGGTGATTAGGTATTTTTACTGCTACATCTCAAGCAATTTATTTATGAGACAAAAATGTTCACAATACTACATGCACTTAAAAAATGGTGACCTTACCGAATAGGAAGACTCTTCAAGGATGAGGATGTGGAAGCATTATTTTGTGCTATTTCTATTATCCATCCATATTGGATAAACGAAGCAAGGGATGAATGGAAGAAGGACGAAGAAGTATGGCCACTTATTCAAAAGTTGCAAAAGATCCCAATTCAAACAATATTGCCAGAAATTGAAGAGGAAAGAAAAATCATATTGGAACCTGGAGCAGTCACAGAAACTAGAACCTGACAACGGCAGAATCGATCAATTTTAGAGTAGCTCATCAAGTGGAAGAACTTACCCGTTGAAGATTCAACATGGGAGGACAAGAATTTTATACAGAAGCATCAAGAACTACTCAAGCATTGAGGAAAACACTTTTTGAAGGAGAGGGGCATGTTAGGCCCCTATACTACTAGTGTAACCCCTTATTGTTATTAGTACAACACACTTATTATATTGATGTACCCATGTAGTGCCCATATTGTTACTATTGTGCCCCATAGAAGCCTACTATTGTTATTATTGTGCCCTTACATTATTATTGTTATGTCGGCTCTGATTATGTTATGACCCCTTAGACTCCTATATATAGAAAGGAGGTATTTTCACTTGTATCATCCAAGAATTGTTCATTTATGTAATGTAAAGGAGGTTTCCCCTTCAAAGAGGCTGAATCCTAAGGTGTTGATCTATCTTTTCTATCTTTTCTTGAGCTAGTTTCATAACATTCATGTTATTGCTATATTAAAAATTTTAATTCATGTTATTACTATATAATTTGTTTGTTTGTTTTATGTTTTACTATATTGTAACACTATTATATTAATCATTATAATTATTTAATTCGTGTTATTACTATATTAATAATTTTAATTCTTCTTATTACTTGATTGTTTGTTTGTTATATGTTATATGTTTTACTATATTGTAACACTATTCTGTAATACTATTATACTAATCATTATAATTACTTAATTCATGTTATTACTATATTGTTTGTTTGTTTTATGTTTTATGTTTTACTGTTTTGTAACACTATTTTGTACCACTATTACACTAATCATTATTACTATTATTTAATTCAGGTTAATACTATATTAATAATTTTAATTCGTGTTATTACTATATTGTTTGTTTGCTTTATGTTTTATGTTTTACTATTTTGTAACACTATTATAGTAATCATTATCATTATTTAATTCATCTTATTACTATATTAATAATTTTAATCAATGTTATTACTATATTGTTTGTTTGTTTTATGTTTTATGTTTTACTATTTTGTAACACTATTATACTAATCATTATCATTATTTAATTCATGTTATTACTATATTGATAATTATAATTCATATTATTACTATATTGTTTGTTTGTTTTATGTTTTATGTTTTACTATATTGTAATACTATTATATTAGTCGTTATCATTATTTTGCTCATGTTATTACTATATTAATAATTTTAGTTCATGTTATTACTATCTTGTTTGTTTGTTTGTTTTATGTTTTATGTTTTACTATTTTGTAACACTATTATACTAATCATTATCATTATTTAATTGATTTTATTATTATATTAATAATTTTAACTCATGTTGTTACTATATTGTTTGTTTGTTTTATGTTTTATGTTTTACCATTTTGTAACACTATTATACTAATCATTATCATTAATTAATTCACGTTATTACTATATTAATAATTTTAATTCATGTTATTACTATATAGTTTGTTTGTTTGTTTATGTTTTACTATTGTGTAACACTATTACACTAATCATTATGATGTGACTAGCCCGACACTTAACACTCAACGTAAAGGGAGTGATTTATAATGTTTTTTTGGTTGATTTAATCATACGGAATGGAAACACGTGAATGAAATGCAATATATATATTTTAGATTTCGGTTGGTGTGCATTGAATGAGGTGTTAATGAAAAGGTACTCGCCTTGATGTTTGCGTCTCTTGCTCAGTTCTTTGTTTGCTCCCTTGTTCGGTGGTCTTCTCGGTCTTTTATTGTTTCCCTCTCGAGGGTTTCCTCTGCAATGCTTTGCGACGTTCAGTGGGTAGCTATGCAGCAAGTCCTGGTTATGTTTCTGGTTGCTCAGAGCTATGACTGTATTGGCCCTTGTTTCTTGGTTCGTAGCTGGTTGTGACTCGTTGTGTAGTTTCCAGGGTAAGATCTCTGTTTTCTTTGGTTTCTTTCTACCGTGGGCTCTCAGGCTGTCATATGTTAACTCATGCACTAATTTTTCTCGTCTAGTTTGGAAACTCAATGTCTATTTACTTTCAGACTCTACTCGATGGCTCTCTTCCATCTCCGGCGCACACAAGTAATCTATCCTTCTCTATTTTCATCTCATGAGCCTCCTTCTACAGTTCCTAACCTGGATTTCTCCTTGTTCTCCTAAGTCCGTCGACGTTGTCACTAGAACACTGGTCTTTGGCCTCACTGCGAACCCTCAGTTATCTGTTGGCATTCTTAATGGTTTAATTTTTCTTCTAGCTCTATAATTACACTTCTATTACATTATATCACTAACACCTGTGTATTCTCGGCTGTGCAGGTGTTGGGGTTTGCTGTTGTAGGGTTTGGTGTCACACGCCTTGGTTTTGCCTGGTAGGCTCTACCTCTTCTCACCTCTGGTAGTTCACCGTCTTAGTCTTTTTAACTCTACTCTCTAAGTGGGAAGGGTTTGTCAAACGCTCACTATGAGCGATGCTCTGGTTCATCAGAACTTTTGGTTTCCACCACATATTGACTGAAATTTCTTGTGTAGTTGCGGCTCCTTCCTAAACCCTCACTTGGGGTTTATTGTTTAGGGTCTGTGTGTTTACATCGTGTATAAATATTATGATTAAAACCCTCGCCTAGGGTTGGTGGCTCAGGCTTTGAGCGTGCACAATTTTGGTTTTATAGTTCTGTTGTATAAATTTAATATGCTGGACTTTGCTATATTTGGCAAGAAATTCCTCCAGGAAAATATAATAATATTGGTTTTGTTTTTGAATTACCTGGTTGACGTATGCTGTTTTCCTTCTCGAGATTTCGTGGCTGGAACTGTTGTCATACGCTTTCATTTTGTTTGAAGTTCAATGTATAATTTTGTTGTTACGCAAATGCTGTGAATTTTCTTGCAATGTTACTTGGCTATCATTTGAGATGAAATGTGGAAACTGTCACTCGGTCTGTAGGTACTTGGCCTCTGTGAAGTTCTAGTTTACTTCCACTGCCTGCTTCAATGAATTACAAATCCTTATATCGTGTCCACTCCTTAGTCTTGTTGCATTCACTGGTTGTCTCTCTTTGGAAATGCAACAAAGTATTTGTTTACAAGAATATGTACATAGCTAGTTGTGTATTCAAATAATCATTAAACAAATAACATAATTTATAGTAAGCATACAGATGGACAGAACTTTGAATTCTCTGTTGTTACTTTTATTTGAGTGCGAGAGGTATTGAACTTAACCCCTTACATGGTTTGTCCTGTTACATTTATAGGTTCCTTGTTCGTGTTAATGAAACTGTACAATTGCTTTTTCCAGTTACAGACTCTTACAGTTACTTGTTATTAGACATTCGTTTATCTTATGATAAGATTTACTCTTCAAATACATTTGTCTTTTTCCCTTTAAAATAAAAGGATAATCACAGTTTGTTAACAATAGATCAACATATAACTATAACTATTCAACTACCCTTAACTAACATAAAATAAAATAATAAAAGTCATACTACTTTCCTTTCAACCAACAAAAAGACTAAATAAAAGTAAATTCAACTTTTCTTTGACCTCACAGAGACTTCACCCGGTGATGGTGAGCTGGATTCTCCTGCATCACATTATCATTATTTAATTCATGTTATTACTATATTGTTTGTTTGTTTGTTTGTTTTATGTTTTACTATTTTGTAATACTATTATAGTAATCATTATTTAATTCATGTTTTATGTTTTACTATTTTGTAACACTATTTTGTAAGGCTATTATGATTATTTAATTCATGTTATTACTATATTGTTTGTTTGTCTTATGTTTTATGTTTTACTATATTCTAACACTATTATAATAATCATTATCATTATTTAATTCATGTTATTACTATATTAATAGTTTTAGTTCACATCATTGCTATACTGTTCGTTGTAGCAACCTGTGAACATGTTCAACATGATCCTTCCAAGACTTGTTGTAGATTAGTATATCATGAAAAAATACTAACACAAATTTTCTAAGGAATGGTTTGAAAATTGAATTCATCAAACCTTGAAATTTTGAAGGTGCATTGGTAAGGCCAAAAGGCATGACCAAAAATTCATAATGACCCTAATGAGTTCTAAATGTTGTTTTCACAATGTCTTCAATCTTCATTTTGATTTGATGATATCCTGAACAAAGATCCAACTTGGTGAAGTAAATTGATCCATGCAATTCATCCAGTAAATCATCAATGACAGGAATGGAAAACTTATCTTTAATAGTGAGCTTGTTGAGCTCCCTATAATCCGGACACATGTGCCATGATCCATCCTTCTTGTGCACCAATACTACTGGAGCAGAGAAAGAACTTTGACTCGGTTGAATTATACCAGCCTCTAGCATTCTGCAACCATACGTTCAATTTCACTCTTTTGGACATAGGGATATCTGTACGGCCTGATGTTTGGAGGAACACTTCCTGGAATTAGATGAATAGCATGATCATGATCACGCACAGGTGGGAGACCTTTAGGAGTCTCAAATACCTTGGAATGATTATCCAGGACTTTTGGAGATCTGGAGAAATAGATGATTCCGATGTGGAAACATCTAGCGAACATAATTGTGCAATTACACCTCTTTGTTCCTTTTTTAGAAGCTTTGTCATACCATTAGAGCTGATTATCTTTTCTGGTTTCCCTGCAATACCCCTTAATTCAACTTCCTTTCCTTCCGTAGAAAATTTGATGAAAAGTTCTTGAAAATTAAAAGCTATTGTACCCAAGGATTGTAGCCATTGGACTCCTATTGCAACATCAGCACCTCCCATTGGAATGGAAAGCATTGGGCTAGTCAATACATATTCTCCCATGGATAGCTTGACATTATGGCATTTTCCAGAGCAATTTATTGTTCCTCCATTTGCAATCATCACTTGACACTCTGGTGCTGGATATAGGAAGCAATTCAATTCTTTTGCTGCCTTACAATGAATAAAATTATGGGTGCTTCCTGAATCAATCAACACTATTACCTTTTTCTT
>APFE030851344.1:117620-141439 GCA_000404065.3 Pinus taeda | reverse complement strand
TTCCCAAAGGCGAACAACATGTTGAATATTATCCTTAAAGTGCCTATGAACACATCAATCCTATGCTCCTCTAGAATATTTTTTACCCTTATGTTCAATTTTTGGAACTCCTCAATGTGCTCCATTATTGAACCATTTTGTTTGAGACCTATCAATTGGCTAAAAAAAGTGTTGCTTTTTTATCCTCATAATGTGCTATCAATTCTTCTGTAAAAATTGCCCAAGTGATAAATTGTTTACAAGAGCAAAGCCATTGATACCATACAAACTAATTTGGTTCCAAATATAGAGTTGCAATACGTACCTTTTGTGTGTTTTGCACATTATTGAGATCGAAAAATTGCTCCATCTGTAATATCCATGTTGTGGGGTCCTTGCCATCAAACTTCCTCATATCAATTTTTGGAATATGTTCCATCTTCGATCCAACATTAGAGTCTATGAAATCATGATTAACGTTTCCTTTGTTCGCATCATGAGTATTTCTTGTAGAAAATCTGTCAAATCTGCCTTCAAATCTATCTTCAAATTGTCAATCTTGGCTTCCACGCCTTTTATCTTAGATTCCACGCCATTTATCTTAGCTTCTGTTAGCTTTTGTGAGAGTGAAATTTGTTGCACTTGGTCTTGTAATTTTGATATATCATGTAGCATTTCTTCCTCTTCTTCATGAGTCATGCTAGAGCTTTCAGATTGCTTACTAGGTGTTTGCATTTTCTTTCCTTGGGGTATCAGTTATCGATACTAATGCTCTACTATGCCCTTTGAATTCCTTCAAAATAATTTTTCAAACCAAGCTTAAGCAAAATTTTAAAAAATCTACACACCTTTTTCACTTTATAGGAGCTCGATATTGCCTCTGAAGTATCTCTGTAATTTCAGATCATCCAGTTCTGAAATTGTGATCTATGGTATCCCTCTGTGTCCTCTTTCCAATTCCACCAGTCTGACCCCCATTGGATTCTCCAATGAAGAGTTATGCCAAATCTCACACAGTGATCGGATTATAGACTAATTCAGTAGAGCGATCTTGTACGACGTGCCACGTGTCCCTGTTTCGACCTTTGGCTCTGAAAAATATACACAAGAAACTACGGTCCGTCCTCTTTCTATACTATCTTACAAAATTTCAATCTGATGCTTAGAGAGAAAGTTATGATGATTTCCCCAGGTCACTTGTTTGGAATGCAATTCAAGGGTCTGCAAAAAGACCAACTTCCTCAGATCATATCTCCGCAAATATAGCGCGAAAAGCTCAGAAATTCGGACCCAAGGTTCAGTGTGATTTCATTTCAAATGGGTTTTTTTTTTCTTCTGAAACGTCACAGAAAAAAGGTTATAGCGAAAATGCCACAATGACCTGTTTGTAGCAGCGAAACCCTAGAATCCAAAGCTCTGAAACCAAATGTTATGAAACCAGCTCAAGAAAAGATAGAAAAGATAGATCAACACCTTAGAATTCAGCCTCTTCGAGGGGGAAACCTCCTTTACATACATAAAAGAACAATTCTTGGATGATTCAAATGAAAAACCTCCTCTATATATAGGAGTCTAAGGAGTCACAATATAACCCAGCCGACCTAACAATAATAATATAAAGCCACAAAAATAACACTAGAGGGATTCTATGGGGCACACTAATAACAATATGCGGAGAATAGGGGCACAACAATATTAATAAGGGGTACAACTACAATAGTAATGGGGTAATCACTAGTATTATAGGGACCCAACACTGAATGGTGTCTCAGACCAATCACATAACCTACAGGGAAACCAATCTTTTCAGCTGGGTTTGTCTGCCAAATAGACAAGGGTGCATGCCCCCCTAAGTTTCATTACATTCACCAGACTACTCATGGCAATCAGATGTATGGAATGAAGGTTGAAGAGATACCGCTAATGTACAAGGACCATTTTGGGATGATGATCAACTTGGAGCTATGCTTGAACCGGGAAATTAAAGATGGTCAATAGTGACAATTTTGCCTTCATGTAGGAAACACATCACTCGAAAGAGTGTTGAAACAATAGCCTCCATGTTGTAAACATAGTCACGTCCAAGGAGTAGATTTTAATCTAACGATCCTTGGACTACCATCACGTTCAGGTGAATGGTTTTGCATCCCAAAGCTATCGGTAACTTATGAAGGATCCCTAACGGTCAATTGGTTCCTTTGTTAAAGCCTGTCAAATTCTGTGTAACAAGCACAAGCGATGGCGAACCAAGTGCTTTCCAAGCAGTTGAGGGAAGGATAATCACTGATGCACCCTCATCTATGATAGTACTTGACATGATCATTTTGTAAACTTGTACTATGATCCGGAAAGGTACATAAGAAGGAAGGCGAGATCTTGCTAGTTGATTCAAATCAAAGGAAGTCACTAGAGTACTTGGAGGGGGTACCGAACAAATGGGAGAAATAACGCCTTAAGTAGCGGGAACTAGGGGATTCTCTTCCTGCTATGAAGGAACGAGTGGATTGCCCCCAAGTTCATCAGACTCTGAAGTGACAAAAAAAAATTGAATGGTATCTTTCTCACTCTCTTTGGGAAGGGTATGATCTTCTGAAGGTAAAACCGGGTCAGCTGTCACCTCGACCTGTTGACTTTTTTCGGGTATAGACTCAGAAGATTCACTCTCAGTGAGAGGTGTTTCGACTGATGGTTGATTTAAGTCATTCAGATTTTCAAATAGTAAGGGACTTGGGCAGAGTTTCCTGTAGCCAGATGGAAATCGTTGTGGTGAAGTAGGACACTTATCCAATACTCTTTTGGCTTCATCCAAAAAAGGACAACGGTGAAGGGTATGGTTCCCTTCACATAATCTACATGGAAATTTGACCTTTCCTTTCTGTCCATGAATTTCATTTTTACTAGTCGATGGTGTGTTGTCAACATGATCACCAGAGGTTGATGACACCGGGTGGTGCAAAGGGGGGGGACCATTCTCTTAAGATCTGAGGAATGCATGGACAATCTCGATGAAAATGGTCTCCTCTACAAATTATGCATGGAAATATGGGTTTGGAAAGTTTAATGTTCAGATTTTCACCAGATGATGCATGGTTGCCCGCTTCCTGAATTGGCTTCTTCTTCTTCTCCTTCCCTTTCTTCTTCTTCTCAGTCACCTAGTTACTAGCATCGCTACTTTCACCAAGCGAAGAGGAAGAAAGAGAGGGAGAAACGAACGAAGAAGAAGGAGAAGGGTCAACTTTAGTATCAACTGGAGGCTGATTCAATTGCGGCAGAAACGTGGGATTTTGAACCACAGAGGTTGAGAACAGCCACACTGGCAGGCCAATTCTAATTCCTGGAAGGGACAACGTGGCCATATACAGAGCACCAATATTTCCACAAGAAGAAAAAGGATTAGGATTCCCCTCAAAAGGGATTCCTTGATTGGTGGATCCCATATTTGTCTCCATATATCTCAACCTAAGATCAACTAAGGAACAAGGATGTTGTTCCGAATTAATAAATTTTAATGACTCTTTGACACAACTTCACTTTTTCAATTTTTAAGAGTCGAGAAAAAGCTAAATATGAATCTAGTCCCCTTCGATTTTTAATGAGCCTGAAGTGAAAAGTGGTTAGATGGACCATTTCATTTAAAGAGTCGAAAAGGAATGAAAGTGACTACTCTAGGAAATCTAGACAGAGGGATTACCAAACCAATCACAAAACCGCAATATAAACCTTGGTGGTAAATTAAAGAGAAATTACCAAGGACTTATGTATGGCAATCAATCTTCCCGAATGCTGTGTTCAGTGCATTGCGATCGATAGGGCAACATACATGGCTTCTTATGGATAAAGGATATAATCCTATTGTGGTCTCTGAATATATACTCGATGGTATGGGGAGTACAAGTCCGTGCTAGCACTTGTCGTATCAAGGAAGAGGAATCACCCAACCTTCGATGAAAACAATAGTTACTAGTTTTTACGACACCGGAACACGTCTCTAGCCTAAACCTCTAGATGTGTTGCATTAAGTTCCAAAGCATTGTTAAGTTCATTGAAATTTATTTTAGAGTTGATCTTGTTTAAAAGTTGTTTTTCAATGGTTCACCATGTGATGTTCATTTGAAATTCCTAAAAATGCAATCTACAATTATAAACAATCGTTGTTTATTTTGATCAATGAAAATCCTAGCTACTAGGGAAAGAAAATTACGATTTTTTCAAACAAAGAGCAAAGATATTGAAGAGGGAGTCCATACAGGTTGCTTGATTTTTCTGAATTTGTGGAAAACCTGTGAGTAGTTTAAGAAACCAACGTTTCGGACTGACTTGGTGAGTCCATCATCAGGGCAATGAGATTGCTTTTGAGAAGAGAGAATGAATTTCTTAACCATATTAATAGTTATTGATTTAAAAAAAAAAAAAAAAAAGCAAAGAGCACACACTAGTGCATTTTCCTAAATCATATTTCGCACACAAACTAAATGCAAATGCAAATGCATGTATTTGTTTTTCATTCCCCTTAATGTGAAAAATGCCAAAAAGGAAAACTAAGTATAGCAAAGATCTGAAATATTTTACTCAAAGCGACATTTTCGACAATTTCTTTTTTCAAAATAGAGAGGAAGACTAAACGACACTTTTCAATTTCGAATAGAAAATGCTTTCGACACTTAAAATATCAACAAATCAAATCAAATACATGACAAAAAGTTCAATCGACTATCCAGGGAAGGAAGACTCCACAACACTTCTCTTTTTGACACAAAGCGACAGTTACGACACTTTTTGTACCAAAGCGACAGCTTGATTTAAGCAACTTTTCGATGAAGGATTATAAATGATGGACAAATACATAAAAACATTTACTAATCCTAATCAATGGAGGCTAATCTATGTGATGCAAGCAGGCTTCAGTAATGAGGTACTATTCATAAGTAGCAAATCAACTAAATAGAACTGAAAACAAGGACAAAAACCCCAAATTTCAAGAATAGAAATAGGTTCAATCAGTCATTGCACCTGGGCTTCACAAAAACAGGGATGAATCACACCTACTACACTCTAGAAGTGTGATGCATACTGGTTTACAGTGATAGACAGTGCGATGGGCTAGGGAGCGCAACTAAAGTGGGTTTTGGCTCAAAATTGTAGCTGATTTAAGTCAGTTAAGCTGAGCTATGATGGAAAGTAAAGAGAAAAGTACAAAGGAATGATCTTGAGAGGTTACTGAGCGACCAAAAGGGCATCTAGAATGCTTGTAAGTCAAATGTTCAATTCATAAATTAAACTGGAGATTGACTAAAGTAGCATTCATCTACTACACAATTGCAGAGCAAGAGTAGTTCGGAGGCTACCTGGCTGACTTTAGGCTCCATCTATAGTTTATGAAACAAACAAAAACACCAAAAAAAAATCTATTCAATCCCCAGTGGAGTCACTATTTTGTTTCCAGGAAAACTAGTGTCTTTTCGATCGACTAGCCCTCTAGGTTTGGAAACTACCCTAGAAACAACAGTTTAAGGCAATTTGTGATTTCTTCTATGTATAATAGATAAGAGAAAGACAAAGGAACCAACCTCGATCTTCTGCTTAACTCCTTGCTTGATCTTTCTCCCCCTTGACAGAGCTTGCAACTCCTCTCCATACTTATCCTGCTTGGAGAGTACCTATAGAAACAGAGTAACAAAGAATCGTCAAAGCATCTTGATCTATTATATCATAATCGTTACGAAATCAGAAATATAATTAACATACAATGGCATTCACAAATAATAACATTCACAATTGCACAGTTATATGGAAGAAAACTCGAAGAACTTTATTATATAGAAGGGAGAATTACAACCTAGTTGTCTGATCTAGCATCATCCTCCCAGCATGAAGCCCTCTTAACCTCATGAAATAGCAAGATCACACCAACAATACAACGCTCTTTTTCAAATACAAACTATCAGCACTTCCTTGCAAATTGCAATATTCCAGCCTCCATATCTCTCAGATGAGGGATCCATTTATAGATACGTGCAAGGGTGTGAGTCATCTCTGGGTTTTTGATTAGTGTCATTCCACTTGTTGCATTTGGTTCCACTTGGAGATTTCTTGGATCTCTTACTCATCCCTGGGTGAATTCAGAGAGGCAAGTGTCATAGGAGAAGTTTCTAGAAGATTCCATGAGCATCCACTTAGCAAACTATCTTGGACATTTGTCCATCCTCGCCCATCGCACCCTAGAGAAGGTCTCATTAGTATGCATCGCACCTGGGTAGTGTAGAAGTCAGTATGCATCGCACCCTAGCAATGGAGCAGTCAATATGGTCTAGTTTAGGCCAATTCTAGATGGTTTTTTAGGTGGAACTTTTGGGCAATGACGTAATCAGTTGACCATGATCTTTTAGGGTATGAAACAACTCTTTTAGAGGTAAGAAGAGCCCTAGTTTATCGAGATATAAGATTGGGGTTGATGTGCCCAAATATGTCTATAACACGCGGATCATGTGGAAAGAAGCTCCACTATCAAGAAACCAACCACTTCCCACCATGGATGAAACCATGCATGCGAAGAGTGTGAAATCCAACTCAAACTGTGAAGCAAGTGCCTCAACTTCAGATCCTTCCCTGGGTCCCTTCTTGGATTTTCTCTCTGGACAATTTGTAGCGTAATGGCCCACCTCATTTCAATGAAAGCATCACACTTTCAATTTGTCAACCTTCTTCCCACCATTGGAAGAACTAGATTTGGAAATAGAAATCTTCTCCTTCCCCTTCTTTGCCTTACTCGCTAAGGCACAGTTCTCCTCTTCCTCCATGGATGAAGAACCGTCTTTGGTGCTCCATCTAATCTCCTCTTGCATCAAATCCGACCATAGTCGTTCCCAATCTCGCAGTTTCTCCCTTCCATTAACTGAGTCCTGGTTGCTATGCCAGCTCTTAGTAAGGCCAAGGAGTGCTAGACTCACCATATCATCATCATTTGTCACAATCCCTACACTTGCAAGCTCATCCCTGCATGTGATGAGCTTGGTCAAATACATAGAGATCATCTCATCCTTTTCACATTTGATCTTTCAAAGTTTGTCCTTCAGTGCCAGCTTCCTCTGATCATTGCTATTCTGATATAAATCTTTCAATGTTTTCCACATTGCAAATGGAGTCTCCTTCCCATGGAGGCTCAAGACAATGTGATCTCGCACTCCCTCCAAGAGAATTCTCCTAGCTCTAGCCAGACACTTCTTCCATTCTGCTAGTTGAGTAGCATAAGTAGGCTTAGGGACTTCTTGATCAATGAAGTCCTTAAGGCCGTTATTTTCCAATACTGCCTCCATGCGATCCTTCCAAGCTATATATTTTGAGCTTTAAGGGCATACTCAAGCCTCAAACCATAAAACGCCATTGGTGAAATAGATGTGATAAGAACTTGAGATCTATATCCCGAATAATAAACTTTGAATTCTTTCTTGTATATTGTTATTCCTTGATCACCTGTGCTCCGATACCATGTAGAATTTTCTTTACAAATCAGTTATCTCACTGATATCATGTAGAAATTTCACCTGCAGATCAAACTGATATATGCAATGTACTAAAGCATAATACTAGATCTACATCTACCATAAACTTAGCAGAAGCTTAATTGAACATGAGCAACATCAAGCATGAACACATATAACTGATAAGAAGGAATCAGTCACACATAACACAGAAGAATTTATCCAAGAAAAGCACCTACCTAAAACCCCATCTTTGTATTATCAATCTAGTGGAAATCCTCAACAACATACAAAAAGAATCAGCTCAAAAGCTATCCTGCTCTCTCTGTACTCTGATGATGTAGCTCATGGAATACCTAGCCCTATATATAAAGGTTGCACCTCAGGTCCAAGCTCCTATTTCCTTGCACAGTTTTGATTGGGGTTCAATTACAAAACACATGTAAATTGGCCTGATCATACCTGTTGTCAACCTCAGGTCCAACTACGCAATACTTGAGGACTCAAGTTCCTCCTGCATGCAAGGAATACTTACTAGAAATATCCTAGCAACTGACAAAACATTGTCCCACCATCTGATCTCAACTAGGTCTCTGTATGAACTACCATGTATCAATTATCCATGAGAAAATACTCAGTTATCTGAAATAATAGTTGTCACATGCATGCAAGCATCAACAAACTGTATCTCATTAATTTAACAACTTGTTAAATTAATCTGACTGAACTTAACTAAGTTAAACTAAGTCAACTGATCCTTTCAATATAGAACTCATTCTTAATTCCTTAATCAGTGGAGCAAATCAAGGACACATTCCCCAATTAGTGGAGAAATAATTGCTTGTTCTCACAAAGACTTCAAGTTTGCTTTTCCTTAACTAATTAACTCATGGAAAATTAATTAATTAATATTTCAAACTGCTAGTAAGACCAAATTCGAATTTACTTCCTATAGATAGACCAGGGATTGCTATAAATAAGAAGGGACCTAGAAATGTTATTTTTAGAAAATGCTATTTTTAGCAGTTTCACCTCTCACCCATGTTGGCCAAAATTCCACACTAGCCAAACTACTATTTTTAGCAATTTCTATTTTTACATTTCTTGTTGCGCATTTTCAACAAGAAGACCAAAACAGCGAAGGGGCTAGTTGTTTCTAGAAATAAAAAATAGTGATGGGGTTACTTATATAGCAATGTAATTACGCAGATCGTTTACACCACGGTAAGCAATAGTCCAACAATTGTTGCCGCCCAAGATGAAGCTTTCCAAGGCAAATTGGACCTTCATTTTATTTTTGTAGCGTGCGTTCACTTTTTCTGGCAACCTGTCGAAGACATCCGTCATACTCACAGTGACTTCCTTGCGTAGACCATTGAAAAGGTGGGCAACCTCTTTGTCACTCCCAAGGTAGTTTGTAAGGACGCCCATTCTTCTCAGCAAAGCCACATCTTTTTGCGAGTCGATCAGGTCGTGCGACATCTCTAACATAAATAGATGAATAACTTTTTTTTTTAATAAATTGAAAAAGCATGGAACACTAATTATATGAATCCAACAAACTCTGTCTCCATGCCAGAGGTAGGACCGGCCCTCCATCGTAGCATGAAGGCAGTATGGCTTATTGCCCCAACATAAGCATGAGCTAACGGGTGCGGGGACTAGCCATATGCCTAATACTCGACTTTAGCAATTTCATCACTACTTACGTATATTTATGATATTTTTTCACAAATCTTTATCTTTTAATTTAAATAATAAAAAATTATAATTAGAAGTGGTGTGTATGTCTGCCTTTCTTTATAGGTGAATGAATGTTTATGCTTATTGTGCGTCTCTCTCAAAGTACATGTGGTCATAAAAGAGTGGTCATAAAAGAGGAGGTTATAGTACATGTGATCATAAAAGCGGAGGTTATATATGTTAATTATTTATGTGAAGTAATTTATGTTATATATGTGATGTTTTAATCATGATTGGATTAATAAGGATGTATAATTAATTTAACTTTTGTATATTTGATTAGTTTGTTGAAATATAGTAATGGGTTATTGGCTTAAAAATAAAGAGGTGGTAACATTGATAAAATTTGATGCTTATTAAATATGTAGTGTCTCTTGAGAGAAATGATTTTATTCCATAATTTCTCATTTTCCTTAATGGTACTTATTAACAGCTAATTTACATTTCCTTCTAGCCCTGAGTCATCATCATTTGTGAATGTCATGAATAATTTTTCTTGGCTTTTAGCATGGTCGCTTTCTTCATATGATTTCTTTTTGATGACTACAAATTCATCTTCATCAAACTCATCTTGCTTAGAGAAGAGGTTCTTCTTATTGATCCCTTTCTTTTTGTATACCATTCTTTTAGAATTTTCTTCATCATCACTATCATGCTTATGAGGACATTTTGCAGCATAATTACCTATTTTTTCACATTTGAAGCAGATAAGAGAGTACTTACCTTCTAGCTTAGATTCTTTCTTCAGCTTTTGTACAAATTGTGCCAATTCGGATTCCATATCGGAGTCATCACTACAGTCATTCCTTTCTTTCCCCTTCTTTGATTTTGAAGCCTTGAATGTTGCATCTTTGGAGCTTGGGCCACCTTTTCTCATCTCATAGGCAGCGAGGATTCCATGGAGTTCATCCATCTTGAGAGTATCTAGATCCTTTATTTCCTCTATGGCGCTTATTTTGGAGTCAAATCTGTCTGGAAGAGATCTTAAGACCTTTTGAACAATGGTACTTTCTTCAATATTTTCATCCAATCCTTTAAGAGAGTTGACCACTTCAGCTACTTGGAGAAAGTATGATGCAATATCTTCTTCATCTTCCATTTTCAGACTTTCAAATTGCCTTCTATGAGTTTGAAGCTTTGCCTTCTTGACTTTTGAGTCCCCATCGTATAAGCTAATTAGCTTATCCCACATTTCTGTGGAAAAGTTACAATTGATGACTTTTGTAAACTCGGAATTAGTGATTCCGCTAGTGATGGAGTTCAAGGCTTTTTCATTTGCAATGTAGGCTTTCCTCTCATCTTGATCTGTTGGAAGAGTGGAAGGAATTGGGTTCTCATTTAGAATGAATGTTAGACTTCAGGTCCAAGGGACATTAAGTAGTAGGTCATTCTCCTTTTCTAGAAACCAAAATTGGTGTCGTAGAAAAGAGGAGGTTTTCCAGACGCTTCATGATTTCTCATCATGACTACGAATCCTTCTTCAAGCTGTTAGGCTAATATGAAGAAGCCTGCTCTGATACCAATTGTTGGAAATACTAAGAGGGGGGGTGAATCAGTATTTCTTTTTAATTGTTCTTTTTATCACAAAAACATTTATATATGGATCACATAAAAAGATAGCTGGAATAAATGCTTTGATTAACATAAACAGTGCAATGAAATAGATACAATATATAAATGGTTGCAATCAGTTGCTAAGCACCAACTTGGACTTTTGTGAAGCTCCAACCTCCAGAGCACCAACTTTGTTTTGCCAAGGCAACAGTCCTGGACTTAGGAGCACCAACTCCTAAGGATTCCAATCCTTTCAGTTTTGAGGCTCCAACCCATTATGCTCATCTATTATAAATTCTTTTTGTTGTAGCTCTCTGCTCCCAAGCCTATTGATCTTATGCTTCACTCCTATTCTCTTGCTTCTCCTACCTCTACCTGAACTTTCGCTTTCTCTTGCTCTGATTATTCCTGATGCCTCCAACTATTGGATTTCGCATTCCGCTGGCTCTTCAACTTACTCAACACTCGATTTAGCTTCCTTTGTGCTGGCTTGTCCTTCGGCTTCCCTCTTCTCCATCGCTTTGTCTTCCTCTGTGCTGGCCAGTCCTTCGGCTTCTTGACTTTTCGGTTTCCTCTGTGCTCACTTGTCCTTCGACTTCCAGGCTTTTCAGCTTCCTCTGTCTCTTCATGTTCACCAACACTTCAGGGACATGTTGATTCAACAACGAGGACCAAAAATACTTAGAGAAGACTGTTGCACATTAAAAAAATGTAACAGAGGCCCTTTTTATGGACAGATTTTATTGGAGGGATAGTACCAACGAGGAGGCCCCACCTGCCACGTCACCATCGTAATTGAAATTGGCTTTGTTAAGGTCTACTGAACTATCTGAACCCCAATTATAAGCTTTTTGGCCTAAAAACCCCAGGCAACACAAATACTGAAATACACAAGAAATATATGAAAATCCTTACCAAAACGCTTAAGGGCAGACTTCAAAGAACTTTACGCTAGCATCTAAAACTGCTTCGGGTTTGCCTTTGGTCGCTATCATGAGCCCACCGTCAATCTATGGGATCCTCAATCCAATTGTCGATATTCATTTTTGGGTGGCCCAGAAGTATGGAGGTTACCTACCCAAAGAAAGTGATTTCTCTCTTTCCTTTGCCAGCCACGCGTCCCCCATTGTATGGGATCGGGTGGAGCCAACCCAATACCATTTACCGCCTAAGGCTTGCCCAAAATCTCGCTTATGGAACTTAAGTACTATACGACCGCTTCTAAAAATCCCTTCGGGTCCAGTCTTTATCACTTCGAGGCTTTTCCTTTGTATTTCAGTTTTTACACCAAAACCCACCAATACATAGAAAAACCCTTTATGTGCATAACTTAAAGTTTATAAAGTCGGGTTTATAAAATCCATCAGGTTTACTTGTGTAATCGCAATAGGCACTAGCATGTGTTATTGGCCATGCTCCTTTGCATCGCAACGATGCGATATTGCAATTTCTGATCATCGTAATCGCATGTTGCATGGCCTTGGGGGTCTTTCCCTTGCATCGTGGCATCGTCGATGCCGATCCACCAATATATATGTATTTGCCACCTCTGATAGTGTATTCTTAGGCGTATATGTATGACATATATATATTGCTCCTCTTGTAGCTCCCGTAGCTCTGCTTGGCTTCCTCTGGCTCCTAGAATATTGCCATATTGACATCAATGACAATCTATGTCAACAATCTCCCCCTTTGTTATTGATTGAAATATTCTTCTTCTCTCCCCCTTTGACATCAATGGCAAAGGAACGCATACGGACTCCCCCTGTCGAACTGCTCCCCCTGTAGAACTGTTCCCCCTGTCCTGCAAGATTTTTATGAATGAACTTAAGTGATGCTAAAGAGATAACCCCCATCTTTTGATGAAGTTGTTCAAATTCTTGTCGAGGAAAAGGTTTTGTGAAAATATTAGCTATCTGTTCCTTGGTATTGATATATTCCAAGATGATGTTTTGTTCAACTACTTGTTCATGAAGGAAATGATACTTGATTGGTATATGTTTGGTCTTTGAGTGCATGACTGGATTTTTGCTGAAATTGATAGGACTTGTGTTATCAAAATAGATGGTAATTGGTTGATCTGTACCTATGTTGACATCTTTTAGAGCTTCCTTCATCCATAGTATTTGAGTACAACAATTTGTAGCAGCTATATACTCGGCTTTGACTATGGATAATGATATAGATGTCTGATTTTTGCTGAGCCAAGATACTAAAGAGTCGCCCAGGAAGAATGTATTTCCACTAGTACTTTTTCGATCATCTACACTTCCGGCCCAATCAGCATTGGTGTATGCAGTTACAGTCAGCGTTGAGCTCTTAGGGTACCAAAGACTAAAATCAGGAGTTCCTTTCAGATATCTGAGAATTATTTTTACAGCTAACAAAGGGGATTGTTTAGGAGGAGATTGAAATCTTCCCACCATTCCTACTGCCTGCATTATGTTGGGTCTTGTAGTAGTTAAGTACAGAAGGGCTTCAATTATTGATCTATAATGAGTTGTATCTACTGGAAGGGAGTCATCATTTTTTCTCAATTTGCAATCTGTGGTCATAGGTGTGCTCATGAGTGCATAGTCTTCCATTCCATATCTTTTAAGCATGTATTTAACATATTTGGCATGAGATATAAACAATCCTGCTCTGATTTGAGATACTTGTAGTCCAAGGAAGTGAGATAACTCTCCTATCATCAACATCTCAAACTCTTTTGACATGTTTTGAGACAATTCATGGCTCATCTCATCATTATTGCTAGCAAAAATCAGATCATCAACATAAACAAGTGTGACTAGTAACTTACCTTCATCCGTCTTTATGTAGAGATTACTTCCTGCCACTCCCTTCTTGAAGCCTTTTTGTTGTAGATATTGATCCAATCTTGCATGCCAAGCTCTGGGAGCTTGTTTCAATCCATATAATGCCTTTTTCAACTTATAGACTAAGTCTTTTCCTTCTATTAGATCAAACCCTTCTGGTTGCTCCATGTAGACTTCTTCCTTGAGTTCCCCATTCAGAAATGCTGATTTTATGTCCATTTGATAGATTTTGAATCCTTTTGAGCAAGAAAATGCCAAGAACATCCTGATACCTTCCATATGAGATAATGGTGCAAATGTTTCTTCAAATTCAATTCCTTCAATTTGTGAATAGCCTTTGCAAACAAGCCTTGCCTTGTTTCTGATGATTTGTCCATCTTCATTCATTTTGTTTTGAATACCCACTTGGTTCCTATAATGTTTTTGTCCTTTGGACAAGGTACCAGCTCCCATGTCTCATTATTCTCAATTTGGGACATTTCTTCTTCCATTGCTTTTACCCAATGAGGATCCTTACTTGCTTGAGTATATGTTTCTGGTTCTATCATGGATAGAAGATCAATATCATTTTTCTTTGGTGTACTTATCATCCTTCTTCGGGTTTGCATCCCTTCATCTCTATTGCCAATAATCTGCTCTTCTAGATGATATTTCTAGAGAAACTTCACCTTTGAAGGGGTATGAGGTGGTTCTTTCTCCTTGGCTTCTTCTTGATCTATTTCTTCTTTTTCAAGTTCTTCTTCTTCAATGAAAGGATCAACTTCGTGTTCTTTAATTTCTTCTTCTAGAAGATCTTCATCAATCTTTACATCAACGCTTTCCACTATTTTCCTTAGTCGATTATTGTAGCACTTGTAGGCTTTGCTCCATGTAGAGTATCCAAGGAAGATCCCTTCATCAACCCAAGAATCAAACTTTGTTTGTGAGCCATCATTGATTTTTATGAAGCACTTGCTTCCAAAGATCTTGAAGTACTTTATTGAAGTAGGTCTTCCTTTCCATAGTTCATAAGGAGTTTCTTCATAATTTGGTCTTAATTGAGTTCAATTCAAGGTATAGACAGTTGTCCTAACCGCTTCTCTCCAGAATTTTGGCTGCAAATCTGCTGCTAATAGCATTGTTCTTGCAATTTCTTGAGCTGTTTGGTTTCTTCTTTCAACTACCCCATTCTGTTGGGGTGTTCTGGTAGTAGAGAATTCTCTTTTAATTCCATGTATTTTACAGAACTCGTTAAATTTTTTTGATGTGAATTCTCCCCCTCTATCTGTTCTGAGGCACTTAATCTTTGTGTCCTTTTCATTTTCTAGAAGAGCTTTAAGATTCTCAAAACACTCAAATGCTTCAGATTTATATTTTATAAAAAATATCCACATCATTCTAGTATAGTCATCAACAAATAAAACAAAGTACCTTTCTCCTTGGAGTGCCTGATTTCTAGTTGGTCCACATAAATCAGCATGGATGATCTCCAAAGGCTTTGAAGTAGAGAACTCCTTGGTCTTGTGGCTGGTTCTGGTTTTCTTTCCATGTTGACATGGAACACATATTCCTTGTTTTGGTTTGAATAACTTTTGAATGTCTCGTACAGCTTTAATCTTCTGATATTGATCAAGTTCTCAAAGCTTGTATGTCCAAGTCGCTTGTGCCACAACCAACTTTCATGTGTTTGACTTAAGTAGCATTTATCTTCTTGAATCTTGTTCAAAATGTAAATGTTGTCTGGTGTTCTAACCACTTTATCCACAAGTTCCCCTGAGGAAGAGTTCCTTATTTCACAGTCTTTGGTGCTAAAGACAACATTATGTCCTTGATCATAGACTTGGCTAACACTCAGAAGGTTGTGTTTGATCCCGTTTACTAGTAGAGAATTTTTGGCTTTTCCTTTTCCATTGATAAGAGTAACAGTTCCTTTTCTAGCAATTCTGGTAGATCCACTTCTAAAGGATACATTTCCTTCCTTTTTGCTCAATGAGACAAACTTCCTTTTGTCCCGTGTCATGTGTCTGGAACACCCATTATCCACAAACCAATTATTTTCATTATTTTGAGCATATAGAGCCAAGCCACATTTATCCATGTTGGGATTCTCACTGCTTTCTTTTCCTCTTTTGAGTGGGAAATCTTGTTCATAGTGTCCATTATTGTAGCAGAATGAGCAAATTAGATCAAATTTGGTCAAGGGATCAAATGAATTGTAGGTCTTGATTTGTCCCTACCTTTTGGAGCCATATGGTTTGACTACTTGATCTTTTAGTTTTGGTGTTTCATTCTTGCAAGCCATGCAATGTTTGGCTTGATGACAAAAGTTTTTACAATGGAAACAATGTCCAAGAAAGATAGTTTTGTACCTATTGTGGTAGCCACGATTTGAATCAACTTCCTTCCTTGGAATTACTCCCACTTCATTCTTTGGATTTGAGATGGGCATTTGATGGAATACTGGTTTGTATGGATTGTAATATCCATGATTCGAATCCACATTCTTCTTTTGAGTGATTCTCTCTTCATTCTTTGGATCTGGGATGTGCCTTTGATGAGATACTCTTTCTTCTTTTGGGTTGTTGGAAAGTGCATCGGCATAGCTTTTTGCACTATTCTTAGTGCTTGATGATTCTCCTTTAAAACCTATTCCAAATTTGTCATGTTGAGGTTTTTGACTTTTTAGGATAGTCTCAAGTATTTTAAAGCTTTTCCAACCCTTTTTAACTTGCTCCAACTCCTTCCTCAGAGATACTATTTCGACTTCACGTTCTTCACAAGTTTCTTCTTTTTCTTTTAGCTTTGTTTCCAAGAGATCTTCCCTTCTCTTTGTTTCCTCGTTTTCTACCTTGAGAGAAATGATTTTATTCTATAATTTCTCATTTTCCTCAATGGCACTTATTAACAACTCATCTACATTTTCTTCTAGCCCCGAGTCATCATCATTTGTGAATGCCATTAATAATGTTTCTTGGATTTCATCATGGTCACTTTCTTCATCTGATTTCTTTTTTATGACTACAAATTCATCTTCATCAGACTCATCTTGCTTAGAGAAGAGGTTCTTCTTATTGATCCCTTTATTTTTGTATACCATTCTTTTAGAATTTTCTTCATCATCACTATCATGCTTATGAGAACATTTTGTAGCATAATGACCTATTTTTCCACATTTGAAGCAGATAAGAGGGTACTTACCTTTTTAACTTAGATCCTTTCTTCAACTTTCATACAAATTGTGCCAATTCAGATTCCACATCAGAGTCATCACTATAGCCATTCCTTTCTTTCCCCTTCTTTGATTTTGAAGCCTTGAATGATGCATCTTTGGAGCTTGGGCCAACTTTTCTCATCTCATAGGTAGTGAGGATTCCATGGAGTTCAACCATCTTGAGAGTATCTAGATCCTTTATTTCTTCTATGGCACTTATTTTGGAGTCAAATCTATCTGGAAGAGATCTTAAGACCTTTTGAACAATGGTACTTTCTTCAATCTTTTCGTCCAATCCTTTAAGAGAGTTGACCACTTCAGCTACTCGGAAGACGTATGATGCAATATCTTCTTCACCTTCCATTTTTAGACTTTCAAATTACCTTCTATGAGTTTGAAGCTTTGCCTTCTTGACTTTTAAGTCCCCATTGTATAAGGTAATTAGCTTATCCCACATTTCTTTGGTAGAGTTACAATTCAAGACTTTTGTAAACTCAGAATTAGTGACTCCACTAGTGATGGAGTTCAAGGCTTTTGCATTTGCAATGTAGGCTTTCATCTCGTCTTGATCTGTTGGAAGAGTGGAAGGAATTGGCTACTCATTTAGAATGAAATGCTAGACTTTAGGTCCAAGGGACATTAAGTAGTAGGTCATTCTCCTTTTCCAGAAACCAAAATTGGTGCCATCGAACAGAGGAGGTTTTCTTGATGCTTCATGATTTCTCATCATGACTATGAATCCGTCTTCAAGCTGTTAGGCTAATATGAAGAAGCCCGCTCTGATACCAATTGTTGGAAATACTAAGGGGGGGTGAATCAGTATTTATTTTTAATTGTTCTTTTTATCACCAAAACATTTATATATGGAACACGGAAATAGATAGTTGGAATAAATTATTTTATTAACACAAACAGTGCAATGAAATAGATACAGTATATAAATGGTTGCAATCAGTTGCCAAGCACCAACTTGGAATTTTGTGAGGCTCCAACCTCCAGAGCACTAACTCTGTTTTGCCAAGGCAACAGTCCTAGACTTAGGAGCACCAACTCCCAAGGATTCCAATCCTTTCAGTTTTGAGGCTCCAACGCTGTGGGCTCCAATCCATTATGATCAACCGTTATAAATTGTTTTGTTGCAGTTCTCTACTGCCATGCCCGTTGAGCTTATGCTTCACTCCTGTTCTCCTGCTTCTCCTGCCTCTGCCTGAACTTCGGCTTTCTCTTGCTCTAATTATTCACACACACCGAAAACCCTTTCATTTTTTTTCCTATTTTATATGTTCCTAATGCCTCTGACTGTTGGTTTTTGCATTTCGTTGGCTCTTCGGCTTCCTCAACGCTCGCTTCAACTTCCTCTGTGCTGCCTTGTCCTTTGACTTCCCTCTTCTTCATCGCTTTGGCTTCCTCTGCGCTGGCTAGTCCTTCAACTTCTCGGCTTTTCGGTTTCCTCTGTGCTCGCTTGTCCTTCAGCTTCCTAACTTTTTGGCTTCCTCTATCTCTTCATGTTCACCAACACTTCAGGGACATGTTGATTCAACAGGCAGGACCAAAAATACTCAGAGAAGACTGTTGCAGATTAAAAAACTGTAATAGAGGCCCTTTTTAATAATAATGTGCATCCAACGGACTTTATTATTTACGGAGAGATTTTATTGGAGGGATAGTATCAACGAGGAGGGCCCACCTGCCACGTCACCATCGCAATCGCAATCGGCTTTGTTCAGGTCTACTAAACTATCGAAACCCCAATTATAAGCTTTTTGGCCTAAAAACCCCGGGCAACACAAATACTTAAATACACAGGAAATATATGAAAATCCCGACCAAAATGCTTAAGGGCAGACTTCAAAGAAGTTTACACCCACATCTATAACTGCTTTGGGTCTGCCTTTGGTCGTTATCGCGAGACCAATGTCGATCTGCGGAATCCTCAATCTAGTGGTCGATATTCATTTTCGAGTGGTCCAAAAGTACGGAGGTTACCTGCCTGAAGAAAGCAGTTTCTCCCTTTCCTTCATCAGCCATGTGTCGCGCATTGTATGGGATCAGGGGGAGCTAGTCCAATACCATTTACCACCTAAGGCCCGCTCAAAATCTCGTTTACAGAACTTAAGTACTATAGGCCCGCTCCTAAAAATTCTTTTGGGTCTGGTCTTTATCGCTTTGGGGCTTTTCCTTTGTATTTTGGTTTTTACACTGAAACCTGCCAATACACATGAAAACCCTTTATGCATGGAACTTAAAATTTATAAAGTCGGGTTTATAAAACCCATCAAGTCTGCTTGTGTAATCACAATCAGCAGTAGCATGTGTTATTGGCCCCGCTTCTTTGCATTGTAGGGATGCGATATTGCGATCATCGAACATCGCAATCGCATGTCGCATGGCCCTGGGGGTCCTTCCCTTGCCTCGTGGCATTGCCGACGTTGATGCACTGATATATATGTATTTGACACCTTCGATAGTGTATTCTTAGGCATATATGTATGACATATATATATTGCTCCTCTTGTAGCTCTGATAGCTCTGCTTGGCTTCCTCTGGCTCATAGAATATTGCCATATTGACATCAATGACAATCTATGTCAACAATTATTACTATTGGATCTAACTAGCATTTGCAGAGAGTGATACATTTGAAGATTATTGATCAAACTAACCCTCTTTGAAATCATATCTATATCTGTGAGGTGATTTAGCTAAGATAAAAGGTTTCAAAGTTGTAGTGTGCAGATCTGTACATTCGAGTTACGGAGGCCAAATTCTAAATCTTCAATAGAGATCAAGCCCTCTCACAATTAAAAAGTCGATCCATTATTATTTTGAAGTGGGCCTATGGTTAGCTCTGAATCACAAACCTCAGATATCTCGAGGTCAAATCACCCTCGTTCTGTTAGTCATTCTTCTTTCTTTTATTGTTTTTTGTTGTGATATTGCCTTTAGCTATAACAGAAGCAACAATAGAAAGATATATAATATTTTTTGTGATACTGAATTCAACAATATACACAACAATGGAGGACGTGAAATATGACTTTGGCTAATAAGGATCAAGAGCCATCTAGTCCCCGTGGCCACATTAGAATTCTTTGGAAATAATAAGTGTTGTGGATATTGGGCTTTATGTGTGGAAAGGAGTGAACCGGGTCATTAAGAAAGGGAAGAATTTCTCTCACATGGTTGACTTAAAATGGGAAGATTACAGTTATTGGAAAGTCTCCGAGTTCCAGTTGGGCAGACCAACATGATATTTTAAATTTTGACGACCCGCTCGGAACATAGTTGATGTGTGAAGCCAAAATCGTATATCGTGTCGACAATACATCAGGGGATTCTAGGGTTGTGGGGCCATGGATTCAGCGATGAGGGAAGTCAAGAAACAATACTACTATGAATTCTTTAGTCTAGAGAAAGACCAAGAAATCATTCTCCTTCATGATTAGAGGTCGAAATTGCAAGCTGCGCTCATTTCTAGATTGAGGGTTTCAGTAACAAATTCTCACAAGATCACTAAAATATTAAAAAGGCAAAAGAAGAGAGAAGAATTTCGCATTCTTATGAGAAATAGCAGTGAGATCCAAGCAAAAATTATAGCACAACGAGGGAGAAGTGTGTCGATCAAATAGAAGAGTGTAGAGGACCACACTTATGTGCACAAATTTGTAGATTGGTGATAAGGCCAACATCACAGTTATTCTGAGGGCTGAAAGGCCATACACCAGCATGGATTAGCAACATAGAAGTTAGAAAGCCAAATAGCCATTCGACCGCTAAGGGATGCAGCAGGGCCAAAGATCGAGAGGCCACTTCCGTCAAATATCTGTCTGGGTGATGGGTAGTAATCTTAAGTGCCAAATATAAGCCATGTCGCCACTGATAGTAGGTGTGGTTTCTTTATGTCAACGAATGCTACAATAGAGGTGATCACAGCAGTACGGGCTACTCTACACCAATAACTCTATGAGGGCAATCGTTATAATTGCAAATCCATAATTGATTATTAGAGCCACACTCTTTCTTTAATAGGCTATATCAAAAAAGGCCAAGAACATCAACTATTACGTGTTGCAGTCCAAAAATCTGATACTGAGCCCGCATTACTGGTGTATGATAGTCGCTAAGACCAAGTTGATCGACAAATTAAGATAAAACTTATACAGAAATTACAGATGTAGCATATAAAATGTAAAGGGCATTGGAATTGAAGTGAACCACTGATTGGTGGCAATGTCGAAACAAATAAATTACACAGACATAGCATATAAAATGTAAAGGGCGTCGCAACTAAAGCGAACCACTAATTGGTGGCAATGTCGAAACAAATATATTACATAGACATAGTTGTGAGCAACGCGATCTGTGATTTCCCTAGTCTGGCAATTAATGGTTTGTGGGAATATTCCCTTATAGAATTATCAATAAATGTGATCATCATAGAAGTGGATCATTGCAGTTCTAAGTATGATGCACAGAGCATTGAAGAAGCATGTCATTGCATTTCAGAGTGTGCATAAAGGCTAGGGAGTAGTCTAACTACATGAAGGAATTGCCTGGTTTCCAGGGCTGCTCAGAAAAACTTCTGGCTCTGGCAATCGAGAATTTCCTCTGCCAACCTCCACCACCTTTTGCCAACCCCCCATTCCTCCACCACCCTTTCACCCTTCCACCTTAACTCCTCTTGGTATTTGTCTAATAGATCCTCTGTTCGAATGATTTAGGGTCATGCCGCGCCGTGGGTGATGGAGTCTCTACAGTTGGTTATCAGATTTCAAACGAAGGCCAAAACTGTGTGCGGCTCCCCCATCGCTCACCTTTAGAACACTAATCGCCATCATAACTTGCAAACAAGCAGAGCTAGACTAAACCACTCACCATTTCCCATAGCTCGGACACAGTCTCTCGATCAGAACTGCAAAACCAGGCAAGTAATCTCTGTCGTTCCTTTAGACTCGGATTATTGCTTGAATAGAGGTTGCATCGTCTTGCACACACACCTGAAACTTGTAATTGGCATTGTATCTATGCATTAAAACATGTAAGGACAATTGGATGCTCCTATATAATTGTATAATTTGGTAACTATCTATTGAATTTTGTCCTCCAAGATGATATTACCCATAATTTGGGTTCTGTCTCACAATCCTATTGAGTAGGATATTGTGAACAAAAAGCCAAGGGTTATAGTTCACAAGTGGCTCAAGCCCTCACTATCTACTTCTAGTATCATTCACTTTCCTTCTCATTCTGATTCATCCATCACTTCCCTTGCAACAAAGATGCATTGCAGTTACAGAATTGATAGAACAACCTTTATAAAGTTCACTTGTAGAATAGAAGGGGAATATATGATCTACATGTTGAAACTCGAGAGGCTTGGATTCTCTCCTACTTGAATGTGTGTGCATGTCTCTTATTACATATTTAAAAATTTTCCTCTTACATTAACTAATTGAGTTTGATAGAGTTCATGTACAAAAAACAATTAAAACAAGAAACATATAGTTTCACTATATCACATGCAATGAACGTAACTGGAGTTCTGTCAACATCTGTAATAGGATTCTTAGTGTAACAATTAAATTCAGAAGGTGGGGTATTTTTTATTTGATTTTCTAAACTTCCAACTCAATTCTGCCTATCTATATTTCTAAACGAGAGGAACTATTAATTTTTAGTACTTTGTTCTATTTATAAAACGTGGTGTTCGTCAGTTAGACATGACGATAACTCCCATGATTGATACATGTCATGACATTTTGTATTCTTATCAATCAAGGTCAATTGAAACATGTCTGGGTCAATTTGTCGAGCTAGAAGTTCAATGGTCTATTCATCAGTCTCAATTTGGGATAGATTAGAAGAAAAAGAACATACTTTGGCATTGGTGATGAGAATATATAGTCCAGCAATAATACTCTTAGCCTAGTAATAATTTTAGCAATTCCTCCACCATATCCATATACCCAAAGCATAAATATTACCTCCTTGTGACTCAAATGGTGGGAAGATTTGAGGGTTGGAAGCCCTTTCCAAGGGCTCCTAATAGTGCCCATAATTATTAATAACCCTATCCTAATTCTAAATTATTTCATATATTGATTTTCCTTTTCCTCCCTTTTATATCCATTCTCCACCAAATCGTAACATGGAACAACATTGGCAAATTTGCACAATAAAGATGACTGTATGGCTCAAAAACTTTTTGTTTAGCAGGTTAGAATAAGGGATTGGAATAATGGTTGACAAATGTGTTAGTTTCTTATAGCTCAGATCTGATTTCTATTTCCAATAAAAATAATTTATACCCAGTTGTCTGCATAGAAAACGAGAAATTTCCATATTTGGTTTTTATGAACAGAAATACAGTGAGCTTGCTAACAATGAAATGCATAGCAGAAGTAGGAAACTAATTTCACAAATTTGACACAGTGATATTTACCCTGGAAAACCCTAAAGGGAAAAGCCAGCAAATAAGTAATTTATTATTTCAGCCCACAGAGAAATTTCTGGAAATAATTGTAGCAACTAGTGAACCTGTAAAATTCAGAAGCTTCTTCGAAAATTTTCCCAAAATTCAATCCAACCTTTCCTAGTGCTCACAGCCTCCTTGGAATTCATGCTATAGAAATTTTGCAAATTCTCTACAAATCTACCTCCAAGATCATGTAGAAAATCTGATTGTAGATTAACCCGATAATGCAATATACCAAAGCAAAATACTATAAACTACTTCTACTATCAATTTGTGGAAGCTTAAATATTGAGCAAGATCGAGTTGAACACATATAATAAGAAGAAGAAGAATCAATGCACATGAAACACATAAAATAGTTAGGGGAAAGCCTCAGCTAAAAACCCCACTATCTGTATTATCATACAAGGTGGAAATACATCAGAATTATACAAAGCCTTAGCTCTCACAGCTAGCCAGCTCTCAGTACAATCCTCCTGGATGCTCATAGGCAATCAAAGCTTCTCACAAGCCTTCTCCTCTACCCTCCAAGCTCCTATTTCCTTGAGCAGTTCCTCTGGGATGATCTCCTTCACCCAATG
>APFE030851344.1:81183-117091 GCA_000404065.3 Pinus taeda | reverse complement strand
AATTAATTATTTCCAAGCAGCTAGTGAGACTAAATTCGATTTTAATTCACAATTTTAATTCAAGGACAAATTAAAATTGGAATATTCTGGATTCTATTTTTATCATTTCTTGTTTCTATTTTCAACGCTCCCTCTCAACAAGAAAGGAATTCAACTCGATCCTGATCATGAACCTTTGGAATGTTATGCATGCAATACTTCTCTCTAGTGTTGTTGCTCTAGCAACTCCATAAACAAAAAACATCCAACTTGAATCGGTATGATGCATATGTCATCAAAGTCTCTGACTGTTATTGCCTTTGTCAACTGAAACCTTTGCGCTTTGGCTGACTCTGCCTTTCTACACTGTTGTCAAACCTTCTCTACTCTGTTTAGTATCGAACTACTCTAGCCTTTGTCACTTTGATCTCTGACTGCATCAATCCCATTGATTCCTCCTGCTACTATGTACTTTGGGCTCCCGTAGCAAGGTATGATCCATGAGATAAAACCTCTCAATGGACCCTGCCTAATTTCAACCTTCTTGACACTATCACTCCACATCACCCCACCTCACACTTGGAGGTATGGCTACATGTGATCCCTCTGCCCATTTCTCCAATTGTGGCTCCTCCACAATTGTCTAAGACTTCTTCTAGGGCTGCATGTTGAGAGGTAATTTACTCTCCCTCTCAACCACCAAGTCTTTAACATTTGCCTTGCTCCTCAAGGCTTTGAATGCATCTTGAACCTAAAGAGCATCTAGGTTCTTAACTCGTGAACTGATATATTTTATTTGTCTCGTGGTGATGTGTCTAAGGAAAACCTTTCCCTTACTAAAGACAACATTGTAGCCTTTGTCCTCCAACATCGCGATCGATACCAAGTTCTTCTTCAGTCCATGCACATACTTCACATCTGTCAAGGTGATACAAGCTCCATGCTCCCTCTAAAAGCAATAATGCCCACTCTTGAAACACTATACCTTTCACCATCACCCATCTCTATGTGCATCTTGAGGTCTTTCTCCTCCAAGGTACTGAATAAATGTTTATCACTAGTCATGTGGAATAAGGCTCCACTGTCAAGATACCAACCACAAGACATCATCGATGACACCATGCATGCGATGAGGGTAAAGTCCATTTTGAAATGAGAGGCTAATGCCTCACCTTCAGATCCTTCCAATGATCCCTTCTTCGATGGGCAATTAGTTGCATAATGTTCCATCTCGTGACAATTAAAGCATCTCACTTTAGACTTGTCACTCTTCTTCCCTCCATGAGAAGAATTCAATTCGGAATGGGATGCCTTCCCCTTCCCTTTCCTTGTCTTACTCGGTATGGCTGGATTTTCTTCATCATCATCCTTGGATGAAGAAACATCTCATGTGCTCCTCCTGATCTCCTCCTGCATGAGATCCAACCACAGTCATTTCCAATCCGGTAGTTTCTCCCTTCCATTCATAGAGTCCTGGTAGTTATTCTAGCTCTTTGGAAGGCCAAGGACAGTGAGGCTCACCATATCATCATCGGCAGTAGTTATTCCCACACTGCTAATCTCATCTCTGCAAGTGGTGAGCTTGTTCAGATATGTAGAAATAGTATCGCCGTTCTCCATCTTGATTCTTCAAAGCTTATCCTTGAGCGCTAATTTCCTTTGGTCACAAGTGTTTTGGTAGAGGTCCTTCAATGTCTTCCACATTGAAAATGGAGTATCCTTCCCATGGAGACTTGCGACAATATGGTCTCGAACTCCCTCAAGGATGATCCGTCTCACCCTTGCCACACACTTCTTCCACTCAGCCAACTCTTGTGCATTAGTTGAACTGGATTTGGGATTTCTTGATCAATGAAATCCTTCAAGCAATTGTCTCTTAATACAACCTCCATGTGATCTTCCCTTGTTATGTAATTCGAGCTACCTTCCAAGGCATACTTGAGTCTCAAGCCATAGAATGCCACTGGCCAACCTTGAAGTATGATATGAATTCAATTTGCACCTGCAACCCGGAACTTCAAACTTCGAATTCTCTTCTCTATATACTATTCACAGATCCGATAAACTTGGCTTAGATACCATGTAGAAATTTCTCTATAGATTAGCTAGCTCTGATACCATGTAGAAATTTCTCTACAAATCAGCTAGCTCTGATACCATGTAGAAATTCTGCAAATTTTCTTCAAATCTACCTCTAAGACCACGTAGAAAATATGACTGTAGATTAACCCGATAATGCAATATGCCAAAGTAAAATACTATAATCTACTTCTACTATCAATTTGCAGAAGCTTAAAGATTGAGCAAGATCGAGATGAACACATATAACCAAAAGAAGAAGAATCAATGCACATGAAACAAAAAAATACTTAGGGGAAAGCCTCAGCTAAAAAACCCACTATCTGTATTATCATACAAGGTGGAAATACATTAGAATTATACAAACCCTTAGCTCTCATAGCTAGCCAGCTCTTAGTACAATCATCCTATATTCTCACAGGCAATCAAAGCTTCTCACAAGCCTTCTCCTCTGCCCTCCAAGCTCCTATTTCCTTGCGTAGTTCCTCTAGGATGATTTCCTTCACCCAGTGTGTTACCGGGAATAGTGTCCACTCGCATGCTTCTATTCCCACTAAGATTGGTAGCTATCTTAGAAACAAACAAGTAAAGTCTACTTTCATTTTCCTTTATGAAATTAGATAAGAGTGAAACCAAGGAGACCAACCTTAGTCTTGCGCTTGATTTCCTTATTTGATTCCTCTCTTTCCTGATAGAGATTCGCCCCTTCTTCTTCGTCTACCAAGCTTCAAAGAGCACCTGTGGAATCACAGTAGCATACTACTATCGAAGAACAAAGATCTATATTCATAAATAACATAGGACCAGATGTGTGTTAACCATACAAATGCATATATAAGTAAACATACAAGAATATGGAGGAAAGCTTGAATAACTTTATTAAGATGAAAAGTAGCAAGAGGATTACAACCATATGTTCTGACCCAACATCATCCTCCAGCTAGAAAGCCCTTCTTCACCTTTAGTAAAGCTTAGATCACCCAACACTATGAATATACACCATAAAACCAACAACACTTCTCTACAAGATACAAGATTCCAGCCTCCTGGATCTCTGTGATGAGGGATCCATATATAGATGATTGTAGGGAGGTGAGTCATATTCTGGGGTCTTGATTAGTGTCCTCTCTCTGATAGTTCTTGCTTCCACTTGGAGAATGGCGATCTCTTACTCATCCCTGGTCGAAAACGGAGAGGCAAGTGTCAGAGGGGAAGCTTCTGGAAGATTCCATGATCTTCCACCTCGCATTTTGTCCCTGCCATTTGTCCATTCCCAACCATCGCACCCTATAGAGGAGCCATTCAGTGTGCATCACACCCTATACACTAGAAAGGTGATATGCGTCGCACCCTCTGCATTGGGGTTTCAATATGGTCCAGTTTTGACCATTTATGAGCAATTTTTAGTGGAGAACTTCTGGGAGATGATGTAATCAGCTGACCTTGTTCCTTTAGGTAGTGAAGCAACACTTTTAGGGAATTAGGATCCCTCAGTTTATGGACATTTATGATTGGGGTTGAAGTGCCCAAAAATGTCTATAACAATTGCCCCCTAAAGCATGAGGTCGTTAATCTTTTTGATGTTGGGTGAAATGCTTTACTATGAGGATCCGAAGTTTTTTCGAGCTAGGAGGTGACCTGTAATAAGATAAAATACAATACATTATTTTGACAACATTTTTTCATGATCTAGCCGAGGCGGGCATTCCAATGCTCAGCTTTATAAATTCATTTTCATGTACATAGGACAGACAATCATTTGTGTGGCAGACTGATGATTTGGACTCATCATCCTTTGGTTTGGATGATCATATGTTCGCCAATGATGTAAATTTGATGTCTTTATATTCCTGAATACATCGCAGCCCGGATAGATGAAACTAGATCTGGGGTATTCAAAACTCGTTCAATATTCACTGATAGTACAAGTTGATCCATGTGAAAAATGTTCTGGAGTCGAACATGGAAAGACATTGACTGATTACCAGCCAATGATGTAAGCTGTTAACAGGCGTGGGAGGAATCACCAATAATGAAAATGACCCTCAAGGTACTACAGTACAATTCACGTGGCGTGAAAAAATACTTGGCGTCGAACACCACGCAAAATCTCTCAGTCAAAGGCCATTAATGTAAACCTGTTGCTGAAAGTGAGAAACTTGCCATTGAGGCATGCAAGCTTCAAAGTACTGAAAGAGTTGTTCCTAAGTCAACTTCTTGGATAATGAGCTGATGTCGACAAGAAGTGGCTCATCGTAGGAGGGCCTTAATGAATCCCACATCTATGACACGAAATGGAACAAATGATTTTGTGGAGGTGAAAATGATTTGATGATACAAGGTTCAGGGTTGCGGTCATGAAAGAATGAAGGGTGAAGGTATTGCAATGGATGAGACACAAGCTGGGTTGTCGAATTCTTTGAGAAACCTCTCTTGAACATATTGGCAACAGTAAAATGGATTGGTAGCGTTAACCCCAAAAATGGATGGTACAGTGGATCAATGGTGATATGACCGGTGAACGGAATAACCTAATTCGACTCAATCATGGTGATGGAGTGAAAGTGTCATGTTCAACAGTGACCTGCTACCAATAAAGTTTATTCAAGTTTTCTTCCCAATTGTTCCCTAGTCATTTCTGACCAATACCTCTTTATTTTTGTCAAGCTTGAGGAGGATAACATATGCTTGTTCTATAATTTTCCCTTCAGGAAAACCTGTCGCTATGTTTTAGCGAGCCTAGCAATAGTGAAGCTCGCTCTTGTCTGTAATGGACAAGTTTGTCACTATTGTTTTAACGAGTTTAACGACAAAGATAACTTAGTCCTTTTTCAGTTTTAGAGAGTTTGAAAAGAGATGGAAAGGAAACTATGGTACTCCTTTTTCGTAGTATAATCCCCTAAGTCCGAAAAAGTATAAAATAATACGAAAGGGATGACTTTTTTGATCATTTTAACGAGCCGAAAAAGACAAGCACTCGATCTTTTTGTGTAATGATCCCTCAGGTCAAAAATGATTAAAGTATAGAGGACGGATGGCACCTCCAATCACTTTAACAAGCTGGAGAGGCCAATTTCTCGGAAATCTTTCTATATTTTACGAGTCTAAATAGAGCTTGAAAGAGACTTGTCTTTGAGGAACGAGTGATATTTTCGGGTAGCAGCTAGTTCCAGGTAAGGTTGGAACTTTTCAATCACAACAGTGTAAAGAAGATGGCTAATAGAATCACTCGTCGCAGTTGTTCCTCAAAAGTGTAAACAATCAAGTGGAGGCGGATGATCGGCTAAAAAGTGGAGGTGATGGTAAGAACACGACCAAGGCTCAAAAGCTTATAGTAATGTGATCACAAAGGTTATTTACCAAAAGTGGGTTCATTTTTTAATGAGCTTGAGCTCTAGGGAATATATGCTCATAACTAGTTTTATTTTTTAACGAGCTTGAACTTTGCGGAAACATTGCTCGTGCCAATTGTATAATAAGGATGTCTCTCATTAGTAGGTTCAATTTTTAGGGATCTTGCCCCATGCGCAACTTTACTTCAGAGCCTTTTATATGTAAGCTAGGAATGACCAACTACTGTCCTAGGGGTTAAAGAACTACTGAGGTTAGGTAGGAGAGCTTCTCGATGGGAAACCTTTCCTTTACTTTTCCATTTCCATCAGTCCCGGCAAAGGTGAATGGTTGACTAGACCAATCACCTAACTTAAGAAGTTGAAGTTAGTAAAAACTATAGGGTTAGAGTTACGCTGGTCACTTTTCACTTGCGTAAAAAAGGATTGCATGCCCCCAGGTATAAAGAGAAGTAGAGTTTCCAGGTTACCATATGGAAGTTCTTGCGTTAAAGCAAGGTTGTTTCGTCAACATTTGCAGACAAAACACTTCCTTGGCTCTGTCCATCAAAATAGCCAATAGTGAATGGTACAAGCTTCCACTCACATAACCTTTTTATTAGGGAATCCTTTTCCAGTCTAATCCCATTTTGCTAAACGGACAGGTGTGTCAGAATAGTCATATATCCTATGCAGAAACCTACCTTATATCTTGGGGTTTCTTGCCAAAGCAGACCAGGGTGCATGCCCCTTGGGTTTAGTCACATTCGTTGAATCACTCGCGCTCATCAGGTGGATGAACTGGAGGTTGATGAGATATTCCTTGTGCAAAAAGACCAGTTAGAGATGGCATTTGACTAGTAGCCGTGTTTGAACCGGGGAATGAAAGTTGGTCAACAAGCTGGACCATTCTGCCTTCATACGGGAAACACATCACTCAAAAGAGTGAGGAAATAATAGCTCCCATGTTGTAAATGTAGTCATGCCCAAGGATTAGATTGTAATCTAGAGGCCCTTGGACTACCATCATGTTTATATGAATGGTTTTCATTCTCAAAGTTATAGGAAAATTTGGAAGGATCCCTAACGGTCGACTGGTTCCTTTGTTGAAGCCTGACAGATTTCGAATCTCAGGCAAAAGTGATGGCGAACCAAGCGCTTTCCAAGCAATTGAGGAAAGGATACTCACAGAAGCCCCTTCATCTATGATAGTACTAGCCATGATCATTCTGTAAGCTTGTACTATGATTCAGAATGGTACATTCGATGGTAGGTGGCATCTCCCTAGTAGATTCCAATCGAAGGAAATGACTAGAGTGCTTGGAGGAGGGACCAAATAAATGGCCGAATGAATCTGTGACGAACTTCCTTCCTGCCATAAAGGAATGAGTAGATTGCCCCCATGTTCATCAGATTCTGTGTTAACAAAAAGAATTTGAATGGTTTCGTTCTCATTCTCCTTGGTGACTATATCATCTGAAGGTGGACCTTCTGAAGACAAGACTAGGTCGACTGCCATCTCGACCTATTGACTTTGGTCTGATGTGGGCTCAGAGGGTTTATATTCAATGATAGGTGCTTCGAACGACAACAAAGGTGTGTCAGTCAGATTTTCAACTAGCGATGGACTCAGAAAGATTCTCTTGTATCCAGGAGGAAGTCATTGTGGTGAAGTAGGACAGTTATCCAACTCTTTTAGCTTTATCCAGGAAAGGACAACGGTGGAGGGCATGATCACCTTCACACAGTCTACAAGGAAATTTAGATCTTCCTTTCTATCCATTGACTTCGTTTTCACTATTTGATGGTGTGCTCTCAACATGATCATCAAAGGTTGAAGACACCAAATTGTGCAAGTGGGGAGACAAGTCCCTTAAGATCTGCTGGATGTAAGGACAATATTGATGATAGTTGTCTCCTTTGCAAATGACACATGGAGATTTAGGTTTGGATGGTGTAGTGTGTGGATTTTTGCCAGACGATGCATGGTTGGCCCCTTTCGTTGTTGGCTTCTTCTTCTTCTTCTCCTTCCCTTCCTTCTTCTTCTTAGTTACTTGGTTTTTAGCGTTACTAGCTTCACCAAGCGAAGAGGAAGAAGGAGAGGGAGAAAGAAACTAAGTAGAAGGTTGGGGAGTGACTTCAGTATCATCTAGTTGCTGATTTGATTGCTAAGGAATTATGGTGTTTTGAACAATAGAGGTTGAGAAAAGCCATACTGGTAGGCCAATTGTGGACTCCATTTTCTCAATCTAAGACCAACTAGGGAACAATGACGTTATTTTGATTAAAATAAATTTTATGACGCTTTGACACAACTTGCTTTTTCAATTTTAATGAGTCGAGAAAAAGCCAAAAATGACTTTAGTCACTTTTGATTTTTAATGAGCCTGAATTGACAAGTGCTCATATGGACCTTTTCTTTTAAGGAGTTTGAAAAGGAATGAAAGTGACTACTCTGGAAATCTAGGCAGAGGGATTACCAAACCAATCGCAAAACTACAGAATACTTTTTACGTATGACAGTCAATCTTCCTAAATGTTGTGTTCAGTGCATTGCGATCGATAGGGTGGCAGACACGACTTCCTAAGGATAAAGGATATAGCCTATTGTGGTCTCCCAATATATACTCGACAGTACATGGGAGCACAAATCCGTACTGTCACTTTCCATATCAAGGAGGAGGAATCACCCAACCTATGATGAAAATGATAGTTACTAGGCTTTACGACGCCGGAATACATCTCTAGCATAGACTTCTAGATGTTGTGTGTTAGGTTCCAAAGAATTTTTATGTTCATTGAGGTTTATTTTACAGTTGATCTTTCTTAAGAAGTTTTCCTTTAAGGTTCACCATGTGATGTAGATATACAATTCCTAAATATGCAATCTAAGATGATAAATATTCGTTTACTTTCTTTTACCAATGAAAATCCTAGCTACTAAGGAAAGAGAAGTAAAATTCTTCCAACATAGAGCAGAGAGCACACACTAAGATGCACTATCCTAAATCAATTTCTGCATGCATTCTAAATGCAAATGCACATGCATGTATTTTTTTTTTGGTTTCCTTAATGTGAGAATGACAAAAATAAAACTAAGTATAGATCTGAACTATCTTTCCTCAAAGCGACACTTTAGCAATTTCTTTTCAAAAATGAAAGGAAGATTTAGACGACACAATCAATTTCGACTTGAAAACTGCTTTCGACACTTCAAAGAATTGATGACTCAAATCAAATACAATAGAAAAAGTGTAATCGACTGTCTAAAAGAGGAAGACTTCACGACAATCTTTTCTTTGACTGAAAATGACACTTGCGACACTTTCAAATCAGAAGACGACAATTTGATTAAGCTACTTTTTTCAAAGGAAGATAGTAAATGATGAAAAATACATAAAAAAAACATTCACAATTCCTTATCAATGGAGGCTAAATAATGAAAAGGAAGAAAGTTTCATCAGTGATGTACTGATCATAGAAAACAAAACTACTAAATAAAGCTAAAGACAATGAAGAAAAAACCAAAATCTAGAGGCACAAATAGTCTCACTCAATCATCGCACATGTAACATAGGAAAATGGGGATGCATATCACTTGCATCCAGGTTGCCAATGAGAGACAGTGTGATGGTCTAGGAATGAGATTGAGCTTGGTTTTCACTCACAGTTTGCAGCTAAGTTCAGGGATTTAGGCTAAGCTAATGATAGGTAGTAAACACAAAGTATAGGGGCTGATCTAAAGAGGCTATTTGAGCTACCACCAGGGCACTTAAGATATCTGCAAGTCATACGTTTATTTCATAAACTAACCTGGAGATTGACTAAAGCAGTGTTGATCTACTTTGCAGTTGCACAACAAAAGAAATTCAAAGGCTAGTTGGCTTAACTTTAGGCTCCATCTGTAGTTTATAAATCAAACAATAGTAACTAACAATCAAACTATTCGATCCCTAGTGGAGTCACCATTTTGTTATTGGGAAAACTAGTGTCCATTTAGAGCTACTAGTCCCACTAAGATGGGTATTTATCTTTGAAACAAGGAAACTAAAGTTACTTGTGTTTTCCTTTATGAGAGATAGATGAGAGAGAAGCAGAGAGTACCAACCTCAGTCTTTCGCTTGGCTCCTTGCTTGTTTCCTCCCCCCTTTGACAGAGCTTTGCCACTCTTTCCTCACTTTTCCCGCTTCAAAGAACACCTATAGAGTGAAAGAAGCATAATACCATCAAAGCATAGAGATCTATAACCATAAATAATATAGGATCATATTATTATTAACCATACAAATGCATACATCAATACAAGATTCAGAAATATAAAAGAATATGTAGGAAAACGAAAATAGCTTTATTGATAAAAGTAGTAGAAGAGAGGATTACAACCCAATAGTCTGACCGAGCACCATCCACCCAGCATGAAAGCCCTCTTCACCTCATGAAAAGCTAGATCACCCAACGCTACAATGTTTCACAGAGAAACCAACAGTGTCTCCTTACAAAAATACAAAATTCCAGCCTCTAGATCTCTAGGATGAAGGATCCATATATAGATATTTGCAGGTGGGTGAGTCAGCTTTCGGGATTTTGATTAGTGTCATTTCTCTGATAGTTCTTGGTTCCACTTGGAGATTTCATGATCTCTTACTCATTCCTGGGCGAATTCAAAGAGGAAAGTGTCAAATGAGTAGTTTTTAGAAGATTCTTTGGGTTTCCACCTAGCGAACTGCCTCTGCCATTTGTCTGCTCTCGCTCATCGCACCCTATAGAAGGGATTTTCAGTATGCATCACACCCTTTGCATGTGATAGGTGAGATGCATTGCACCCTCAGCATGGAGCAGTTTGTATGGTCCAGTTTTAACCAGTTCTGAGTAGTTTTTCAGGGAGAACTTCTGGGAAATGATGTAATTAGTTGACCTTTTTCCTTTAGGGTATGAAACAAAACTTTTAGGGGTTTATAAGCCCTTGGTTTATGGACATATGTGATCAAGGTTGCAGTGCCCAAATATGTCTATAGCAAAGTGACTAGACTACTTGGAGGGGGTGCCATAAGAACGAGAGAATTATCCCCTTGAGTTACTAGAATGGGAGTATTTTCCTATTGTCTTGATGGAATAGGAGGATTACGCCAAGCTCATTTGAATATGAAGAAACAAAAAGAACCTGAGTGGTATCATATTCACTCTCTTAGGGAAAGGTACGATTTACTGAAGGTGAAATCGGATCAACTATTACCTTGACCTATTGATTTGGGTCGGGTATAGACTCATAGGATTCACTTTTAGAGAGAGTGGGTTTGATCGACAATTGATTTTGGTCAGTCAATTCATCAACTAGTGAAGGATTTAGAGAGAGTTTCCTGTAACAAGATGGACGTCGCTACAGTGAAGCAAGATGGTTATCCAACACTTTTTTGGATTCATCTAGATAGGGACAAAGGTGAATGGGGTGATTCCCTTCACACAACCTAAAGGGAAACTTAACTTTACCCTTATTTCCATGAACTTAACTACCACTAGTTGATGGTGTCTCACCAGCATGATCTCCAAAAGTTGATGACATAGGATGATGTGAACGAGAAGACCATTCTTCCAATATCTGAGGAATAATAGGAAAATTTCGAAGAAGATGATCCCACGCACAAAGTTTGCATGGATATCAAACTTTGTGAGGCTTGATGAATGATTTCTCATAAGATTTTGCATTCAAAGAAATGGTTACTTGGTTGCCCCTCTGATGAATTTTCTTCTTCCTCTTCTTCCTCTTCTTCCTTTTCTTCTTCTTATTATCCACCTAGGTACTAGTACCAACACTTTCACCAGGCGAAGAGGAAGAAGGGGAGGAAGAAATAACAGAGGAAGAAGGAAAAGGGTCAACTTTAGGATCAACTGGAGGTTGATTTTGTCCAGTTGGAGGTGTACTCGATTGCGGAGAA
Source organism: Pinus taeda (assembly GCA_000404065.3). Lineage (NCBI taxonomy): Eukaryota > Viridiplantae > Streptophyta > Pinopsida > Pinales > Pinaceae > Pinus > Pinus taeda. Next base: position 105,771 of record APFE030851344.1, on the reverse strand, counting down.
ATCATGATATTTTGAACCATGGAGGTTGGAAAAAACCATACTAGAAAGCCAATGATAAATCTCGGAAGGGACAATGTAGCCAAATATGGAGCACCAATATTTCGAAAAGGAGGAAAATACTAGGATTCCCATCAGAAGGAATTCCTTGATCGGTGGACTATGGATTTGTCGCCATATGTTTCAACCTAAGATAAACTAAGGAGTGAGTGTGGAGGATTTTATCTGTAGTCAATTAAATTTATTTTTATCAAATTACCATAACAAAACAAAAAAGGGATAATCTAGGCAAAAGGTTTACCAAGCAACTATGAACTGAGGAATACCTCCCGATGAACGAAGAAGTACGGGCAGACAATCTCCCCAAATGCTGTGTTTGGCATATCACAGTGTACAAGGTGGCCGACTCGGTTACCTAAGGATAGATAGAAACCTAGTTTTGTCCTCCCATATATACTCGAAGGTACGTGGAGGCCCAGTTTTTATAAGCATCATCTAATGTAAAATTGCATAGTGAGAGAATTCCCATATACTTTAGGTACTGTAACACCGCCCTATATACCCAAAAGTATGTGGATGAGCTATGAAATAATAACATATGCTGAATGAGGTATCACACTTGGGATGTATTGTAGACAAGTTAGCGACAACTTCTTTGTTTTAGGACGCCAGAACACATCTCTAGCCTAGAACCACTAAATTTTTTCCATTAGGTGACAATGCTCCATTAGGTAAATTCAGATAAATTTTAAGTTGTTATTCTTTAGGATTTGCCTTTCAAGGTTCACCACGTGATGTATGTTTGCAATTCCTAAAATGAAACTAATATGATAAACATTATTTTCATTCAATTGAACAATGAAAACCTTAGCTAGTAGGGATAGAGAAATTAGATCTTTGATAAACAGAAAAGGGCACAACTAATGCAATTTCCCTAGTTATTCCTTTCAGGAATTCACAAACTACAATATGAACGATGCAAGTTTTTCGTTTTGATTTCCTTAATGTGAATATGAACAAAAGGAAATATACAAATACAATCAATCAATCTTTCATAAGAACGAAGACTTTTACGAGAGTTCTAATTCGAAGGAAGAGAAGACTTTACAACAATTTCTTTCGAACAAAGATTAATAAACTATATTCTAACTTTGAATATAGAATGATAATGAAAAAGAAAACATTAAAGAAACATTAATCAATCAAATCAAAGTAGGGCTGGAAAAGGAGATAAAAACTTATTCTCTGAGACATAACATTCATTGCTCAATCAAAAAACAAACAAACAGAGGAAATTTGGTAAAACCCTCAATCCAAAGGTGGGAATTTGACCTAAGGTGGATCAGTGCAGGTCAAAGAGGGCCTAACTGCATTGAAAAGCACTATCTCTCACTCAAGGGTGCTCTGCAGAGCACTATCCCCTAACCAAGCTTGCGATGATTCCTAAGAGGCCACACAAGATTCATCTAACCTCAATTTTTGACAAAAATTCAATGCAAAAGGGCTGAAATACAATCAATGAACACAAGTAGGGTCTGCAAGGATGTCCTAGGAGGTGGATAAGCTACTAGGAAGGGTGATTTTTCCCTAGTGGAGTCACCAATTTGTTTTGGAGAATTTAGTATCTACTAATAAATACTAATTCCCTAGATAAGTAGCTATATCTAGAACAACAGTTTAAATTATTTTAGACGTTTCCTATAAGAAATAGATAACATGAGAAGATAAGAAGACCTACTTGGAGTTTTCCTTTCCTCTCGTCTCCCTTGTATAGATCCTGTCACTCCTTCCCATACTTAATACGGTTGAGAAGTACCCTGTAAACACAACAAAAAATAGAGAACTGATCAAAGCACACGATCTATTGAATATAAGTGAAAGGAATTAGACACAACTCACACATATAAGCATTATGAAACAATACAAACATATGGGAAAAAGGTTCAAACACTTTATTAGATAGAAGAAGGAAATACAACCATTGGTGTTTGATTCAAAGCCATTCCTGCAGCTTGGATCCCATCCACATCACATTAGAAGGATGACGAACTTGTAGCATTACAATACTTGCTTCAAAGCCAAAACTCATAGCAGCATTATCTCCTTACAATTCAACATAATCCAGCCCCTAATCACTTAGATGAGTGGTCAATTCATAGGAAGATGAAGGAGGTTTTGTCATAAATGGTGGCATTTAATGGCCTTCCATACATAGAATTAGTTCCATGGAGGAAGGGATGATAGGATAGGATGCACCTTAACTCATTCCTCATCCATTTTCGAGCTCATAGGAGTTGATAAGTGAAGGAATCCTCTAGATGACTCCAAACGATAAGAATATTCCCCAAACCCTATGTGAATTTCTCTCAATCTCGCCCATCGTAGGTGAAAGGAACCCTAAGTGCTCTGCAGAGCACCCTGGCAGTGGACTCAACTGATCTGTAGCACACCTTCACAAGGGCTTACATGCGATGGTCCCTTTAGAGGCTATTGCTGGATGTCTTCAAGTCATGAAACTGTTTGGGAAGGAGGCATTCAAAGGGGTGACTTCTTTAGGGCATGTAGCAACTAAAATTAGGGTTTGATGATCCCTAAAATACTGATCTAGATGATGGGTTTGATGTGCCGAAATGGATCTGTAACAACAGGGTTATCATCTAGGTTGCACCAGAAGAAGAAGGCACCTTAGCCTACTTTTCTGCTGAGGATTGGGTTTTAAAAGATAAAAAATTTCAAGCATGTAGATGTCAAAGAAGAAAATGTGAAGAAATACTCATTTGATGCTCAAATTTACAATCTGTATGAGCCACATTGTCTTGTGAAATATCATTGCACGAGAGTATAGATTAATTGGATCCATGAGGCATGTCGTTGGGTGGAGGAAGATGCATGGAAATATTTTTACAACTACTCCAGACTTAATGAAAAATACTTCCTCGTTGTGGAATGGATAACAAAGCAGGATCCCAGAGAGTACTAAACACACCAGTGCATGACAAAGGCGAGAAGAAGATTGTTGATAGCACGAAGGAAGAGCAAAGTTGCAAGTTCTGAGTAGACCCACTTGTATAGAAAGAAACTTTAGCAATAGAGGTGAAGAGGCAACAACATGATAAGAGAAGCACACAAAGGTAGAGAGAGAAGAAGAGAATGGAGGAAACAGAGAAGGATTTGCATAAGTTGAAGGAGCAATGCCTGAAGGAAAAGGAGCTGCGCAGAAAGGAGAAGGAATCACAGAAGGAACAGGTAAAGTAGGGGGCACAACTTGTACAGATAGATGAAACTGCACTCGTATAGAGTGTAGACTCATCACAATAGCTAGCATCAGTCAAACAAGGTGAACCATTACAGGAGCAGGACTTCCCTCAGGAGATAGAGCAAGCACTTAAACAGATGGACATAGATATGGAGCAACAAGAGTTAGAGAAAGATATTGACCTCATGCCTCACCACCAAGAGGTCAAACCACCAGCTTTACCATGTCGAAAAGAGGAGAAAGTCACAAGCAACGAAGGAGACACTGAAATCCTTGCAGACAATCTAGAGGAGGAGATGCACAACATCTCATTTGATGAGTCCCAATATAGAGTTGTGGAATATCGCAGAGTGTCGACTCTGGATAACCATACATCTCCTGTGAAATTCGAGGAATGAGTGATTGTTTCTGACATGCGAAAACATCCAACAACATTGGCTAATGCTACTAGAGCATATGCTCAGGCCACTACCTTGAGGGTTTGCTTCTTGATAGCTAAGAACGAGTGAATGGCTCAGGCCCTACAGATGGCCAAGTAGGCAGGAGAATTGGTTAAGGCACCTACCTGAGAATAATTGAAGAAGGAAATAGTGGATGAAGTATTGTCCCTTGAAACATTCATGCAAGAGTTGTATTCCATGTTTGGTAGCGTGCATAAGGTGATTGTCCATCTCAATGGATGGCAATAACAATGTGCTAGAAGAGTACGTATCCTGTTGAACATGCATGTTGTCATTTATTACATGAAAACAATGATGATGAGATGCAAGGTAGCTCCACTTCACTTGCCTAAGATGATGAGGCCCAGAGCAGTCGAGCTAAAGGCATGCATCGAAAGTCAGATCTGAAACTATGAAGAGCTCTTGGAGCTTATCACTAGTCTATAGGCTTCCCATGCATGTGTATTCAAGAGTATGGATGTTGTTGTGCATGCACATTTGATCCCATCTATTGGGACACTCACCTAGGTGAAGACAAAGTCAAAGATCCGACTAGAGCTTGACTCATAATTTTACGAGTTGATGCACATAGCCACTAGCCCAGACTTGTCAATCAGTGCAGACACCATGCACAAGTATGTTGCTGGTCCGATCGCACTCAAGAAAATGATGTGCATGCTATCAGACGAGTTGGATAGAGGAGCCCGAGCAGTGTACCTGGATGCTATGGCGGCAAGAGTTCGCTTCTATAAATATGTCACCTTAGAGTACACAGACACGACCGTAGACTACAGAGGTTGGCATCGGTTTTCTATTGTCCACCACCATGAGTATGTCGAAGAGTTGGTCTTCCAATAGTTATTGGAATCATAGTGATGTCTTTCATGGCTTTCTCAAGCCTTTTTTTCTCACATGGGTACATGTGCATTGTAATGTAACGTCTTGTCAAGTGTAAGTTCAAGTGTTGATAGTTGGATGTAACAGTCATAGAGTAGATGAAGAGTATGGAAGGTAGATGAACTTTCACAAAGGGAAATGTCAAGGTCCACCCCACCCTTTGCTATATATAGTCCCTCACAACTCATTTTATAGGATTTTGGTCATTCAAGCTTCCAATAGGACTATCTTAGAGAGAGTTTGGACAGTGTTATAATGAGGCTTGGCTTCTCCACTGCACAGAGCTAGTATATCTCTTTGGAGGAACAAGAGGTTTTGGATGTAACATTATGTTGTTGGAACTAGTGTTTGGACATGGATGTATTGTATGACTAGAACTTACACTTCTTAATATAACAGATCCAACACGTTTCATGCATATTTTGTATTATATTTCAGCTATCTTGAGTTCTCTAAATGATATATGTATATGTTTTATTATGCATGCATGTGTAGCTATTTCTATATATGTATGTACGAATATTTCTAGAATTTGTTATTGGTTTAACCATCACATTGGATTTCTATCTTAAATTCCTTCCATGTTGTGATGCATCTTTGCTCATGTGTTCCCTTCTTAACTGCATGCTTCCATAGGCTTCCAAGGGGCGCACTCACCTCACCCTCCGTGTGTTAGAAATGCTCATGCACCTTCCTTGACATACTGCATATGTCACACCCTTGCTACCAACAAGGACATCTTACCTGCCTCTATGCAAAACCACAGTCAAGGCATTATTGTACAACCCACTGCTAGGGCTCCTACACCAAACGTTCTGAGGTCTAATTGGGACTTCTTACCAGGTAGATCCCATGACATGTTGGCGGGTCCAACACTATCAGCAAGACCATTTAGAGCCTTTTTTAATATAATAGACGTAGTCTTCTTTGTCAAAGAGAAGAAAACCTTCAAGTTGTTCAATGTAAACTTCTTCGTCCAATTCACCATTTAGAATATCTAAATTAACATCCATTTGGTAGACCTTGATTTTTCTAGAGCAAGAATAAGTAAGAAACATCCTGATAACTTCCATTCTGGCAATGAGAGAAAATGTCTCTTCAAAATTGATTCCTTCAACTTATGCATATCCTCTACAGACTAATATTACCTTGTTCCTGGTAACCTGTTCTCATTTTCCATGTGAAGTAGGCGAATTCTTTATCTGAGAGTTCTTATTCCTCTTCTTCCTTATCTTCATCCTTACAACTACAAGTTTTTTCCTTCTAAGTCTGCTTGTCCTTACCATTCTTATTAGATGCAGAAAATTTTGTTTCTAAGTGAGATGTTCCATCCTCTTCCTTAATCCTAATTTCATATTCTGTAATAATTCCATGCAATTCATCTATGCTAAAATTGGTTAGATTCAATCTATCTTCCAAGATAGATACCTTAGGCTTAAATATTGTCGACAAGGCTATGAGTATCTTTAGTACAACAATTTTCATTTCAACAAGTTCTCCCAAACCTTCCAATGTATTTGTTGTTTCATTAACACACTGAAAATGTTATGAAATCAACTCACAAAAATATAGAAAAGAAAGATCAATGCCTTATAAATTAGCCTCTTCGAGGGGGAAACCACCTTTACATTACACAAGTGAACAATTCTTGGACTATACAAATAAAAAAACCTCCTTTCTATATATATGAGTGTAAGTGGTCAAAATATAATCAAAGCTGACATAACAATAATAATATAAGGGCACAACACTAACACTAGTGGGCTTCTATGGGGCACAATAATAACAATATGGGGACAATAGGGGAACACCAATAACAATAAGGGATTCAATGGCAATAGCAATGTGATAATTGCTAGTATTATAGGCACCTAACATGCTCCTCTCCTTCAAAAAAATGTTGTCCTCAATGATTGAGTAGTTTTGGATGCTTCTATATAAAATTCTCATCCTCCCATGTGGGATCTTCAGCGGGTAATTTCTTCCACTTGACAAGATACTCCGAAATTGATTGATTTCGTAGCTGTTGAGTTTTTGTTTCTGTGACTTCTTTAGGTTCCAATATAATTTTTCCTTCCTCGTCAAGTTATGGTAATATTGTTTGAACTAGGAGCTTGTCAACAATAACCTTCTTTAACCATGAAACATGGAAAATTGGGTGCACTTGGGAAGTTGCAAGAAGCTCAAATTTGTATGCCATAGTACCAATATTCTGCAACACCTTATACAGACCATAATACTTTGGTGATAATTTATTATCCTTATTAGCTTTCTTGAGGGACATTTGTTTATATGGTTGTAGCCATAGAAATAACCAGTCACCTATATCAAAACTTCTTTCACTACGATGTTGATCTTCCTATTGTTTCATTCTATTCTTTGCCAAAATTAGGTTATTTGTTGGCTTGTTGGGGCTGAGCCAGGTTCAGAGGTCTTTTAGCCAAAGAAATCCTGGTACTACTGGCCCTTTCAGCAATAGCCCATGGAGTGCGGACTGAGGTCTCACCTGAAGTAGTATGGGAGGGTGCTAGAACTAGGTTTCTGCATCCTGGAGATGTTTCATGAGTTTAGGTGGTTCTTAGTTCAACCTTGCATGCCTATCACTATGTGCACTTACCTGTACCTCGCATCCTGAGATGTTGCCTTCACGCAACCCTACTTGGGGGCCGAATGTTGTTATTACCTAAGTCCTTACTAGTGTTCCACTGTTAGTTGACTAACTTAGCCTACCTATATGTGTTAAGTTATACTTAACAATATAAATCAATCATACAAGTGCACGTACTAAATAAATATTATAGTTGCAATTTATATCAAACATGTAAAACCTACGAACAGATACAGATAATTTAGATAAAACTTCTCTTTATTATTTTCTTCCTCAATTACAGACTCGACTCAACCCTACGCACTTAGCTGTAGGGGTCCACGCACTTAGCTGTAGGGGTCCACGCACTTAGCTGCGGACTACTAGGCCTTTGCGCACTTAGCTGCAGAGCCTTCTCCTACCCTATGACCCAAGACACACTTAGAATCTTTCTCTATGCTTCTAATTCACTTCTACTTTTCCATCTATTACTTCACTATATTTTACACTCAGAACCTCTCTCTATTTATACAATCCCATGGTTCACGGACCATGGGTAGGCCGAAATTACATTACAGGACTAGGGCGGACAATCCTGTGACTCTATCATACATTTCACGCTCTGCGCCTGTAATTCGCGAAGACTTTACAACAATATTGGGTCAAAACTTGGGCTCTGAGCCCCAAAACATGGCTTGGGGGGATTCCATGCCCAATAGTCCCCCAACACAAACATCGTGACTCACCCTTGAGTCCCTCTGTTGGCGCGGCGATCTTGGCGCAGAGTCCCTCCAACTGTACTCAAACCGTACTGAGATACACAGTGCACTGAGTTGTTGCTTGTTGTATCCAATGCATCCGTTGTTCTAAGACCTCTGCGTCTGAATTGTTTCCATACATCTGTATCGGTAGCTGTTGCATATGTTTATAGTCCCTCACCTTTGTCCGGCTCCTCGGAGTGCAAATACTATCCTTTAGCCGGCTAGTGAGATAGTCAGCCCACCCGTGTAGGGCTTTAAGCAACTGCCATTCACTTTTCCTGGGAAGGGTTCTCCATTTAGTTTCACTAGGTGGAACATGCCTCCATCTATGACCTCCTTAACTATGTATGGTCCCAGTCAATGCATTTTGAATTTTCCCAGCAATTTTTCAAACTTACTATCATACAGTAGCACTAAGTCGTTTACCTTGAAGGTGCACAACTTAGTATGGCAATTGTGTTGGGACTTTTTATGCTGATTTTGTACTTGCTGATGAAAACTAACAAAGAATTGCTCCTCCTCAAGTTCTTCCAATTGCGCAAGCCTTTCCTATAGAGGTTCACGGTCTGTCATCCGTGTGAGTGCTACTATACACAGACTAGGTACAATATATTCCATCGACATGATAGCTTCCATGCCATAAACTAATCAGAAAGGTGTTTGTCCCATCATTTTCTTGCATGTTGTCTTGTAAGCCCATAACACTGCAGGTACATGTAGGTCCCAATTGCTTCATTGCATGTTGCACACTTTGGTCAATGCCATCTCCAGTATTTTGTTGAATGCTTCTATAGTCCTATTGGCTTGTGGGTGATATGGTTATTGGTCACTTTAATTGCTTACTAATTAAACAGTCGAGTGCCACATAAATTGTCAACCCAGGAAAGCCCAATTATTTCAAAGGCAACTACGTACTGTATGTACTCAATTTTAATAGCACTAAAAGTTGTAGCATAAATAAATCACACCCTGTTAAATATTTACTCTGTGTTAGAGCAACTATACTCTATTGCAGATATCTAATAAGATATGGATATTTAATCAGAAAGAACAAATCTGCAAAAGAAAACAATGGATGTTCTATAACAAAGGATCAGGACCCTATCCCCAGAGTAGGAACATTCAACACCTGCCTCTGTTATCCAGTTCACCAATTCACTTTGTAAAACCTAATCACCGGTGAGGCATTCATGAAATAGCATCAATCGATTAAAAGAGAAACAAAGTTTTAGCAAAAGTAAAATATCATCCAAAAACAGTACTTGTTAACAAGGTATGAACATAAATCACACTTAACACACAATAGAAAAAGAATCAGTGAATCTTGTGATGAAGGTGGGCCCTGTCCTTCTCACAAGATTCCCCAGCAAATGGAAACTAAGATGAGATACTTAGAACAAAACCCTATTCATTCATCAATATACCATATTACAGAAAAGATTCAGTCTTGTTCCTTCAACTACAATCCTTGTGTTACAGCTTGTTCATTTCCCTTCTAATGTAGATGTCTCCTCTTTATAGAGGAGACATCTATTACAAAAGACTTTCATTATAGATTCTAGTTCAACCCTTTATACAAAAATAGGGAAATCAGTTTCCCGTCAACAAAATGTTGTTACGGTAATTTAGATTATGAACGTTACAACCAATGTAACAGCTTCCTCAGTGATCGATCAGGTTCCTTTGTTGTTGTCAAATCTAGTACGCAAATCTCAATTGTCTCCTTGAGATTTTCATGTTGTTCTTGTTGTTTCAGCTTCGAGATTGCTGTTCGTACTGTTTCAGCAACTGCAAAAGATAGTCCTGCTAGCTTTGGCAGTTTCAACAATGCGGTCTGCACATCATTCTTTAATTGTTTAGCAACTCAGTCAACTTCAAAGATCAATTATAAAGATAGCATGATTATGTGTTAAATAATTAAACATATAGCAATGAGAAGAGTCACTGATACCTTTAGAATGATTGATTCAAAACACTAGCAAGGACTTTCAAATATGGGTTGAAAAGGGTAATATTATGAAAAAATATAAGGTCAAAGAGAGACAATATGGGGTCCTAACATCCCCCCCAACTGAAAGGATTGCATGTCCACATGCAACTTCTACTCTAAATCTGAGTCGGGATACTGGGCTGAATAGTGCAAATTGCTTATGAAGTAAGTATAGAAAGTGCTATCAACCATGTCTCTGAACCCTTGGACATTCTGAACTTTTTGCCATGCTGCAAGCTCCTCCATTTTGGTCAATTTGAACTGAGCCTTGTATTGCTGTCTTGGTAGCCATATAAGAGGGAAGTGAAAGTGATAACCAATCCATTGCTCAGCACACTGTCGAATACATTTAGCATAATTAGGTATTCGTCAGATTGCTGCCTGAAGATTGAGAGGGTTAAAGGGGTGGTACTCCCGTCTCTCCTTAGGACAGTGTTCCCAAAATAGATTATTTGCTTTTATAGCTAGAGTTCCCTTAGTTTTGACATAGTATTGGCAGTCCTCCAAGACTACTGCCTGTAGTTTCCTGATATGGTCAGTCATTCCTGGCTGTCGTAGAATTTATTAATGTTCGACGATAAAAACAGTGGCATTTTGTGGCTCAGCTCGGATCCAGAGAAGACAATTCTCCTCATTGTGTGTTGCTGACATAAAAGCATTTTTCCAAGTAAGCTAATTAGCCAAGAAAGAAACGAAGGCTCTTATTTGAATATCACCAATGAGAGGAACTAAATTAAGCTTCCTATCTTCAAGCATAGCCTCATTGTCAAGATAGAGTTCACACAACAAGTTCTAGTCACTATTCGATACTTATGCAAAGGTCTCAATAAATTGATGAGGTGTAGACACTTGGTGGGGTCGTCCATCTTTGATTGCTTTAACTTGGAGGAATGCTAAGTGTTCTCTCAAAAACACAGAATATTTAAAAGATGGTTTCCTAGTGGCAAGTAACCTTTGGACCAAGTCAAAGATAAGGGATAGTTTGGTTTTTAGCTTGTTTTCCTTGTGTTGTGCACGAGACTGTTCAAGAACTTCCCAATTTCTGTATGCATAGTTGAGCCATAATGACTTCTATTACTGAAATGCCTTTCCTTGTGAGAGATCATACTCTGTCTTCCATGTGTCCCTTAGTTCTTGAAAACTGAAGGTCTGGGTGTGAGCATTGCTGACACATCGAGGTTTAGTCTGGGTGTGAGCATTGCTTACACATCGAGGCTCAGTCTAGGTACCCGCAATCTTAAAAGACTTTGGTACTGGTTTCTGCTCTGTAACAACTAGGGTAGGCCGGGGTGGTTTTATTTCTTCCTCCAAGGTCCTTGATGACCCTGCTGGTTCTTGTGTAACAGCAGGGTACTCCTTTTTAACTATAACAGGAGGAGATACCAGACTGGCTCCAGACAACGGAACTTCAACTATCTTATAACTAGCTCGAGAATAGAGATCACTACATTCACTGCACATGTATTCATTGTATTAATCCTTTTCTACACTCTTTTCAGCTGCAGATCCTACCTGAGCTAACATGTACATATTGAGTTCCTTTTCATAAGCTTCCCTTTGCCCTTGTTAACTCTTGCTGATAAGCCTCAATTTCAGATTTCAAAAACTCATTTTCTTCCTGAAGGGAGGTTAAAATAACCGGGCCTTTTGTAGCAGTTGCAGGTTCTAGTGGATAGGAGGATTGTTGTTTGGTGGCAACTTCATCATTTGCATCCTCAACAGGTAGTTCTTGTGTATCACATGTTGGGTCAGTGGCTGGTTTTTGTGTAACAAGCATATCTAGGTCGTCTTCCTTTTGTTTCCCAACAGGTGGTTCTTGTGTAACACCTGTTAATTCAGTGGCTGGTTCTTGTGGAGCAGCCACATGCCGTACATCATCTTGGGTGTCTACTTTAGATAAATCAACAGCTGGTTCTTGTGGAGCAGCTGCATCTTTTGAAAAAAATGATGTCACAAAATTGTGAACGCTTTGCATTTCGGCACTCGAGGGTGAGGAAGGTGAGGGTTCAGGGCTAGGTGGAATACAGGATTTTATGATGATAGGTGGAGAATTTGGGGTAATGGCCTCAGTTGTTGCAGACGTCCTTATTCATTGTCGAGGTAAGGAAGTAGGAAAAATAATGGTTTTTCTCTTACGAGCACTTTTCCTCAGGGTAGGGGGATTATCAGAAATAGCGGCTTCCTTAACTGAGGCCCTCATTCTTCTCTTTAGTGGGGTTGCAGCTTTCTCTTGTCTTTTCCTTTTGAGCATAATAATGGGGGTATTGTCATCCGAATTATCGGTGGGAATATGGATGATGGGAGTGGATGATTCAGCTTCATTAAGGGGTGGGGTTTGTTGTGGATTTTTAGTGCTCAATTGGGGTGTCTCAACTGCTGGTTGCTGATTTTCGGCAGCTTGCTCGGGGTTTTCTTCTACTGGTTGAAGGATTTCAACAGTTTGCTAGGGATTTTCTTCTACTGGTTGAAGGATTTTAGCAGCTTGCTAGGGATTTTCTTCTGCTAGTTGAAGGATTTCAGCAGCTTGCTGGGGAGGGTTGTTAAGGGGAGGGGGATTGTGCAGGGCAAAGCCTCTATGAATTAAGAGCTAAACCAAACGATGGTGTGTGAGGGAGAGGAGTGGGTGCCTTGTGTTCACGGAATAGTGTGCCATATTTTTTAGACAGCCAAGCAGATAGTATGGCATATTTATTAAACGACCATGCCTTAAATGATTCAATAACACAAAGTTGTGCTGATAGACTACCTGATAACGTCCCTCGCAGGTAAAGTAGTGCTTAACGAACTCTGTAACCTTTGGCCATGGTGGTGGTAGTGAAAGAAGTGCAACACCCCTGCCTTTAAGTTTGACGCGCTCCCCTCGTAGCAGAAAATCTTGCTGTGCGTTGAGAATGAGGTGTTTCCGATTGAACGAACGAGTACCATTAGTTGGTAACCCTGAAAACTATGCTATATCCTCTTCTATTACTAGAATTCGTACTTGTTGGACAGTAGAGTATCCTTCCCTCAAATTGCATGCGAATTCCAGAACTTGCTGTGAATCAAAATCCGGAAGCCTTCGGAAATAGTCCACCCATCCTGCTTGTAGAAAGATTTGGTATGCCTCCTGGTAAAGTGCCAATAATGTCATTGAGCTAGGTTCATGTCTAACAGAATTTCCTCCAATAGTTACTGGTTCAACAAAACGCAGAGTGCAGAGCCGAGTTGCTGCAGTCGAAACAGAGTAGGATGTTGCAAATGAAGTTATGACACGATAAGACACAAACGGGGTGACAAAACACTGCCGGGAGAAGTAAGAAATGACAGTAATCGGCGTACCATGTAATGATTACAATATTTTGGTATTCCCCCACCAACTGTGGCTATAATGATATGCTTGAAGGTACAGTGATTTCGGCAACCATATCTATATCTTCTCATTAACTACAATTTAATATTTACACCTAAACACGCATACCTTTACATTTTACCTTTGGTTGTTGCGAAAAAATTATAATCTCGTCATTAATAGATCGGTGATGGTCATAAAAAGGGTTTATAAAGTATGAGGGTTTTTATACACAAGGTTTTCTTTATTCACGGGAAGTAATAGTGAAGGAACATAATTATCAGGATGAATGGCTGATTCCTTTAATGAAGAGTGATATGTATCGATCATTTTTGAGAGAAAGTAATGGTTCATTCTCGGAAAAAATGGGAAAATTGGTTCTTCTTAGGAAAAATGGAAAATATTGGTGTTTTGCACCAGGAAATGGTGTTTCAGCAACAGGAAATGGTGTTTCAGCAACGGGAGATGGTGTTTCAGCAACGAGAGATGGTGGGAAAATGTTGCTGAAGGGAAGTGAGAGGGAATGAATTATGATTTGAAGTGAAGTGGCAATGTTTCCCAAGCCGAAGCTTGATCCTTCATGTATTGAAAAGTTTCTTTCTCAGCCATCCTCTGAAGCTAAGATCTGCAAAATAGTTAATTGTAACATAGAAACCCTTGACAGGGATTATTAGTTAAGAAATCTAATCTAAGAAAAATAAATATATAAATAGAAAAACTAAGTGCAATGAGGGATAGTAGACTCCCCCAAAAAGACATCATGTATATCTGTCATGAAAGTGGCTTTGAAATCCTCTTTAGAAATAGGTTGTTGATACAAACGGAGCCTATACCCATTCACTAACAATGGTGCTCTAGAATCATCAATTGTTAGGAGTCTCACTGTTCCATTTGGGAAAACAGTATCTACTTCATAAGGTCCTAGCCACCTTGTTCTTAATTTACCTTGAAAATTTTCAAAACGGGAGTCATACAGTAGAGCCCAATTACCTTTTTGGAACTACTTATTCTTAATGGTTTTATCATGCCATCTGGTTCTTTGTTGTTGTATCATAGTTGTTTGATGGATGGCATCCAACCTCTTTTCATCCAATTCGTGGAGCTGTTGCAACCTAGATGTCTGTGCATCAGTTAAGTCAAGGTCAATAGCTAAAGCAGTCCTTAAGGTTTTAATTTCAAATTCCACAGGAAAAACAACACTTTTACCATAAACTAATTCATAAGGTGAAAAACCCGTAGTATTCCTCCAAGTAGTTCTATAAGCCCATAATGCTTCTGGCAACCTTTGAAACCAATCCCTTCTATTCTCCTTTACCGTTTTTGTTAAAATGGCTGCTATGACTTTATTCGTACTTTCCACCTGCCCATTGGCTTGGGGGTGATAACGCGTAATCATTTTATGCTTAATGTGATATTTCTGAAGTGTATCTTTAAAGCCATGAGAGTTGAATGGAGGTCCTCCATCTGTGACTAGTTCTCTAGGAAATCCAAACCTAACAAAGATTTCTTCAAATAAAAAGGTTAAAACTGATTCTTCATTAGCTCTAAGGAGTGCCTTAGCTTCCAACCATTTAGTCATATAATCTGTGCAAACTAGTATATAAACTCTTTGATTGGATGGAGGGTTGATGGGACCTATGAAATCTAGACCCACCTTTCAAAAGGTTCAAGTATTACCTGGGGGTTCAGTGGCATTTCATCCCTGTGATTAGGCTGGCCCATTCTCTGACAGCTATCACAGGCCCTAACATATTTCTTTGCATCCTTGAAAAGTGAGGGCCAATAAGAACCTATTCTAAGAACCTTATATGTTGTTCTTTTATCAGCAAAATGCCCTCCACAAGGGCCATCATGACAAGCCTTCAATATATCATAAACTTCATCTTCTCTGATGCATCTCCGAATTTCCTGATCAAGTCCTATGTGAAAAAGACACCCACTTATCCAACTGTACCTAGCCTTTGTTGAATGATCTTTCTTTTCTCTCTGTGTGACAGGTGTGATGGTAGCTTCCCTACAACTAAATAATTGGCAATGTCTGGATACTAAGGTGAGTGAGCAGATACTGCAAATAAATATTCATCAGGAAAGGAATAATCTACTGGAGTGTTCTCATCAGGTTTTATCCGAGAAAGGAAATCAGCAACTACATTTTCTTTACCTGGTCAATCTACAATTGTAATATCAAATTCTTGTAGTAATAACAACCATCTGGTAACTCGAGCATTTGTAACTGATTTGTTCATTAAATATTTAATGGTTGAGTGAACAGTATGAACAAAAGTAGTGTAACCGGTAATATAATGTCGAAACTTATTAATAGCATAAATGACTGCTAAAAATTCCTTCTCGGTAACTATGTAATTAAGTTCAGCAGGGGTCATATTTTTACTAATAAAATAGATAGCATAAGGAAGATTGTTTTCTTCTTGACCTAAGACAGCTCCAATTGTAGTATCTGAAGCATTAGAGGATATATGAAAGGGGAGTGCTTAATCAAATCCTCTTAAGATGGGAGTTGTAGAAAATTGATGTTTAAGTTCATTAAATGCTTTTTGACAACCATTAGTCCACTTGAATTCAACATTTTTCGTAAGTAACACAAACAAAGGAGAAACTATTTTAGAAAAATCCTTGATAAATCTTCTATAATATCCAGCATGTCCTAAAAACCTTCTTACATAAATTTGTGTTTTAGGGATAGGAAGAGTCTGAATTACTTGCACTTTAGCTGGATCAACTTGAATTCCTAGGAATGAGATGAAGTGTCCCAATACAATTCCTTGATTCATCATCATATGGCATTTTTCAGTACTTAAAGCAAGATGTTCTTCTATACATCGTTTAAGTACTTTCTCAAGGTTTTGTAATGCATCTTCAAAAGTCACACCATAAGGAGTAAAGTCATCCATAAATATTTCTAAGGAGTCATTAAGAATATGAGAGAAAATTCCTATCACTGCTCTTTGAAATGTTGTTGGAGCATTACATAGCCCAAATGGAAGAACTCTATAGGCAAAAGTCCCCATGGACTAGCAAAAGTGGTCTTGTCTTGGTCTTGGGGTGCAATCTTGATCTGGTTATATCCGCTAAATCCATCCAAAAAGGGAAAGAATCTCTTTCCTGACAAATTGTCTAACACCTGGTCAATAAATGGTAAGGGGAAATGATCTTTCTGAGTAGCTTTATTTAGAGCTCTATAATCCACACACACTCTCCATTTCCCATTTTTGTTAGGTACAATCACTAATGGAGAGACCCTTCACTATCAGATATAGGATATATAAATCCCGCATTCAGCAATTTTTGAAGTTCTTCTTTCACAATTTCCCTTAAATTGGTATTCATTTGTCATTGGGGTTGAAAGACTAGGTGAGACCCCTCTTTGATATAAATACGATGAGTACATAATTCAGGAGAGATTCCCTTCATATATGTGTAGTCCCATGTGAATGCTTCCTTATTCTCACGAAGTAAATTTATTAATTGTTGTGTTTCATCATCTGTTAGGTTAGGGTTTATATTTAATGTTTTGCCAGGCTCGATTTCTACTGTTATACTCTTGGAGGAGATATCAGCTGATGTCTGAGATGAATTTTTGGTTTTAAGGTTTTGCTGGGATTCAGGTTCCAAGACTGTAGTCAAGAGATCATGTGTTTCATAGTTAACTGAAGAAGGTTCAGAAATAAAATTACTAATTAGTTCATCCTCTGTTGTATCTTTAAAAGTTAAGGCTTGTCCAATAGTCAAGATGGGTTGGGTCTCATCATCCTCATAGTCTAACCATACAGAGTTATCATTGTTAATCATAGGTGTAGCATGAGGGTAAAGAGTAAGCTACTTGGTTTCACATCCGTTAGAAATTGTCATTGAACTTGATCTACAGCTGATGAAGGCATCTACTGTATCCAGCCAAGGTCTCCCTCAAATCAATGGATGTCCCCCCAACTTTGTTTTAGTCTGTAATACAACAAAATCAGCTGGGTAGTTCCAAGATTCGACTGAAATTATTAGGTCTTCAATAACTCCTTCTGGTTTAATTGTGGAATGGTCAGCTAGTTCTAGAATGGTTTGGGTTTCCCTAATTACATTCTTTAACTGTAATAATTGTGCAGTTTCAAGTGTCATAATATTTATAGCAGCACCTAGATCTACTAGAACTCTGGAAACAAAAGTTTTTCTAACCTGTACTATAACTGTAGGATGACCAGGGTCACCATATTTCAGAGGAGGGGTTTTTCCTGACATTAAAGCAGCTAGATCACCCATCACATGAACTATGAGGGGATATTTAGATTTTCTTGCAAGTTTCTTAATGCAAATATCTCTAACAGTTCTAGCATAAATTGGTACATCTCTAAGTGCTTGTAAGAGTGGAATTTTAACATACAAATTCTGCAATTCTCCTAAGAGGTTAAAAGCAGGTGGCTCAAGTGTCTTGGTAAGAGCCAGATGTTCAAGGAATGGCAGCTCTGCTGTTTCAATAGTTTTACTAGAGGATGACTCAACTGTTCCAACATTGTTATTAGATGATTTTTCGTTTCATGTTTCTTCTTTATCAGAGTCAGAAGAAGTAATGCCATCAATAATGGGTTCAACTATTCTCCCAGAGCGCAAATGAATATCATTACACTGCATAGGGAAAACAGGCTGGTTTTGAATATCAATGACCTACAGAGCTTTATTATTATTAGGGTTGGGGTTTGGTTGCATAGGTAGCTGGGGTCTCATTGTCTGGTTATTCGGTGGAGCATTTGATGGTAGGGAGAGAGATTGCTGATACTGGGGAAATTGGTTTGGAAATGGGATTTGCTGGGCTGTCCAGTTTGGGTTCCATTGATTAAAATAAGATTGCTGTAGAGCCCAGGGATTCCATATTGTAGGATCGAAAAAGGAAGGGTTTGGTTGCTGCATGGGTGGGAAGTTCATTTGGTTGAAGGGTGGGTATTACATTTGATTCAAGGGCGGGTAATTTGCTTGAAAAGGAGGATGATTATTCCAACAATTAAATGGCATGTTAGAATTCATACCTTGTCCTTATGGTTTCCATTGCCTCCTCTATGTTAGCAAGTAAACTGCTTCAGCTTCTTCTTCAGTTGGTTGTAGTGCTGCCTTTATTCCTGGTAAAGAAGGGCATTGTTGAGTCTCATGGTCCTTCTCACAAATAGTGCAAATTGGTACCCTGTCCAGTGGGCATTCCCTTAGTGGGTGTTTTTCTCTACATTTAGAGTAGAAAATAGCCAAAGCAGCTTCTGCCTCTGTCTGCTTCTTTTTAACCTGAAAGGTATCAATTTGTGAAGCAAAAGAGCTTAACATTTCAGTTTTAAATTCTTCAAGTAAGTTACCTATTTCAGCCCGAGTTGCTCCTCCACTAGCTAATTTCTGGACTCTTGAGTATGTACTATCTCTGCTTTTTGGTCTATTTGCTGCTCCTCTTGAACATCTCTTACAGAGGTTGACAATCTCGTCATACGATTCCTTAGATATATCCCCTTTTCCAAGCATATTCAACATATCTAAGCAGTCATCTCGTACCCCTTTTAACAGTATTGACTTGAGAATATCCTTACTCATATTCGGATGATCAGATCGCCACAAATTATACTGTAATCTTTCCACGAAATCCTCCAAGTTTTCATCCTCCTTCTGTACCATCTTAAATAACTCCTCCTTCCTTTCTCTTGTTCAGGAATAGTCCTGGTATTTGGCCAAGAATTTTTCTTTCATTTGATCCCATGTTGTGATCACATGTCTTCCTAGGCTCATGAACCACCTTAGTGCATTTCCTTTTAATGTTGCTGGAAATAACTTTAACTTTTGAGAATTAGTAACATAATCATAAATCCTACATAATATATCAAACTGGAACAGAAATTCATTAGGGTCTTCAGATGATAAACCACGGAAATTAGGTAGGGCTGAAAGTAGGATGTTCTTCATAGGAGTTTCCCATCTAGGAAGATCTCCAATAGGGAATTCCAAGGTGGAAAGGAAATTTTCTCCTCCTCCTTCTCTTCATCCCCCACCAATGGGCCCTTCATTGTTTCTATCCATTGGTTGTTCCCCTGTCTAACTTGCTCAGTATTCCACGCTTTCTATAGGGCTTTTAATGTCCTGAACTCATTCCTCAACTTCAATATCTTCTATCGGTTCTTCAATATCTTCCACTAACTCCTTGATTTGTTCTACTATCTCTTCGGCCCTTTCTGGTCCCAATACTCCCTCTGTTTCGTAATCTGTCTCGAGAGGGTGCCAAGTCTGTGGCCTCCGAGAGATTATCTTCTGAGATGTTTCGGCTTTTGAAATAATGTCATCAATGAAAGTTTTCCTTCCTCCTCTGCCTTGGTCGCTGCCGCCTGTAGGGTAAGTTTTCTTGTGTCCTTTCATGCATCCTGTACATCTAAAAGGAAAATCATTAATGCTCTTGAAATCTTCGGTCGCCTTCCCTGGCAATGGCGACAAAATGTTGGTCACTTTAATTGCTTACTAATTAAACAATCGAGTGCCACATAAATTGTCAACCCGGGAAAGTCCGATTATTTCAAAGGCAACTACGTATTGTATGTACTCAATTTTAATAGCACTAAAAGCTGTAGTATAAATAAATCACACCCTTTTAAATCTTTACTCTGTGTTACAACAACTATACTCTATTGTAGATATCTAATAAGAGATGGATATTTAATCAGAAAGAACAAATCTGCAAAAGAAAACAATCGTTGTTCTGTACCAAAGGATCAGGACCCTATCCCCACAGTAGGAACATTCAGCACCTACCTTTGTTATCCAGTTCACCAATTCACTCTGTAAATCCTAATCACCAGTGAGGCGCTCATGAAATAGCATCAATCGATTAAAAGAGAAATAAAGTTTCAACAAAAGTAAAATATCATCCAGAAACAGTACTTGTTAACAAGGTATGAACATAAATCATACTTAACACACAATAGAAAAAAAAAATGGGTGAATCTTGTGATGAAGGCGGGCCCTGTCCTTCTCACAAGATTCCCCAGGAAATAGAAACTAAGATGAGATACTTAGAACAAAACTTTATTCATTCATCAATATACCATATTACAAAAAAGATTCAGTCTCATTCCTTCAACTATAATCCTTGTGTTACAGCTTGTTCATTCCCCTTCTAGTGTAGATGTCTCCTCTTTATAGAGGAGACATCTATTACAAAATATTTTCATTATATATTCTAGTTCAACCCTTTATACAAAAATAGGGAAATCAGTTTCCCGTCAACAGAATGTTGTTACAGTAATTTAGATTATGAACGTTACAACTAATGTAACAGCTTCCTCAGTGATCGAACAGGTTCCTTTGTTGTTGTCAAATATGGTACGCAAATCTCAATTGTCTCCTTGATATTTGCATGATGTTCTTGCTGTTTCAGCTTTGAGATTCGCGTGCTATTCCTGTTGTTTCAGTAACTGCAAAAGATAGTCCTGCCAGCTTTAGGCAGTTTCAACAATGCGGTCTGCACATCATTCATTAATTGTTCAGCAACTCAGTCAACTTCAAAGATCAATTATAAAGATACCATGGTTATGTGTTAAATAATTGAACATATAGCAATGAGAAGAGTCACTGTATACCTTTAGAATGATTGAGTCAAAACACTAGCAAGGACTTTCAAATATGGGTTGAAAAGGGTAATATTATGACAAAATATAAGGTCAAAGAGAGACAATATGGGGTCCTAACAATGATGTACCTTTCTGATGATACTCCCTGAACTATTTTGTAAGCACACTGATGGTTTCATTTAGGAAATGTGTTTCGTGATCACTCATTAAGATTTTCGGACAGCCAAATCGGGTCAACACATTTTCAAACAAAAACTTCGCAACCATAGCAGCCATGCAATCTTTGGCCAGCTACGCTTCTGCCCATCGTGTCATGTACTTCGTCATGGTGATGATGTAGAGCACACATGTCTTTCCCTAAGGTTTGATAAGTCCCACAAAGTTAATTGCCCATTTCTCAAGTGACTGTAGTGTCATTTGTGGATAAAACGACATCTCATCCCTCCACTTGGTTTTCCATTCTATTGACATATATCGCAGGCATTACAATGTGCCTTTGAATCTTGGTGAAGGGTTGGCCACCACAACCCTACGCGAAAAATCTTTTGTGCAGTCGCTCATCCTACCTAGTTTCCTCCTGCAACACCCCCATGTGCTTGTACGAGGATTTGACTTTGTTTAAATTCAGATATGTACCTTTGCAATATCTCATCATTTCCCATTTTGTATAGGTGCACCACCAATTCCTTCTTCTGTTGGATGGAGTATTCCTTCGGTGTGGTCCCTGTTGTCAGAAAGTGGATTATATCTTCAAAGTGTCCATCCAGATGTGCAAAGAGCTGTGTGTCAGGTAATCCTTCCTCCAAACTAGTAGGTTCCTTGCCCGTCTCAATCCGCGACAAGTGATCTGGTCCTACATTCTGGTGTCTAGGTTTTACCATGACCTCAAAGTCATATTATTGGAACAATAAGGGACACCTACATACATGCCACCCCTTTACAGGCCTATTAACCAAGAATTTTAGTGTGGAATCATTAGTATACATCTTGAAATGTCCTCCTAGAAAATAGTGTCGTTGTTTTTTGGAGCACGTACACCATCACCAACCCCTTGCACTCAGTTGTTGAATAGTTCTTCTTGGCTTTCGATAATCTATGACTTGCAAACGTGATAGGATGATCCAAGCCCTCTCCGCCCTCTTGTATGAGCATTACTCCTAGCGCGATACACAACATATTAACTTGGACTTGAAACTCCACATTCCATTTTAGGAAGACCAGGATTAGAACAGAGGAAAATTTCTCCTAGCGCGATACACAACATATTAACTTGGACTTGAAACTCCACATTCCATTTTAGGAAGACCAGGATTAGAACAGAGGAAAATTTCCCCTTTAGGACATCTAGGATTTTCTTGCAATTATAGCTCTCGCAAAATGTGACATCCTTTTTCAATAGTTTCTCCATTGGGATGGTGATTTGGACATAGATTTTGATGAACTTCCTGTAGTACCCTGTGTGTCCCAAGGTGGTACGCAACTGTTTAAAACTTCATGGTGCTTCCAAATTTAGAATTATTGCAATCTTCGTGGGGTCCACCATCAGTCACTGTTTGCAGACCACATGTCCCAACAAGTTCCCAAAGGGAATGAGGAATTTGCACCTCTTAAGGTTCACCACAATCTGGTGTCATCGAAAAGTATCCAGCATCAAGCGTAAGCTTGCTATGTGGTGATTAACCAATCAAAAGATATTCCAATCAACCAGATAGACACTCAGGAACTTGTGGATGTATTCTTTGATTGCGGCAACAACAATGCATGAAAAGATCGATGGCATGTTCTTCAACCCAAATGGCATAACGGTGTATTGAAAACAGTCCCATTCCATTGCGAAGGTCATCTTGCTCCTATATTCTAGTGCGATTTTGATCTGGTGGTACCCTGAGAACCCATCCATGAATGAGTATGCTTCTTTTCCGTCAACATTTTCCGATACTTCATCTATGAATGGTGTCGGGAATGGGTCGTGTACATAGGAGTCATTTAGCTTCCTAAGGTTCATGTATATTCTTATTTTTCCTTTCTTCTCTTTCTTCTGCACTACCATCGGACTCACCTAGTCGGATTCTTCCACCCGCTTAATAATTATGGCTATGAGCATTTTATATAGTTCTACACGGACTTTTTCCTTATACTTCGGATTCAAGCAGTAAGGCCTCTGCTTGACCAGCTTTGCATCGTGTTTTAGGGTGATCTTCATCATCCCTAAGTCACGAACGATCCATTTTAAGTCCATAATTTTGGTTGGGAATATGTCTTGGTACTCGCGGAGTAACTCAGCGCCCTTATCCTGGCATCATCCCAATAGTCACCAAACCCAATGTTTACCTGCTTTGTTTTTAGCGGCGCAGTGATGCTAGGATCTTCAATCAATGGTCCTCGCACCTCGCGACAACCTTCAATTTCTAGAATGTTAATTTTCAGTGGATCCTCATCATCCTCAATACTTACATTGTAACACTCTAGCATGTAGCTCAGTTGGGTCGCCCATTCCCGCTGAAGCACTTCCATTGGTTCCAGGGGTATTTTGAAGATAACTGCTTTTGCTGCTTGTAGTGCATCATCAACAATATCCCACCAATGATCTTCAAATGTGAAGGTTAACAGGAATCCTTCGTGCAAGATATCCCATTCGCTCATGCCATGGCGGAGCTCTATCTCAGTATACCAATTCATGGGTATGACAGAATAAATGCACCTGTTTAGGTTATGACTCTTCCCTGTAGACCTAGGTCCATTTTGCGAGGTGTGCCCATGGACCATCCCATCCATCAAATTTGTCTCTTGGTTGCATCTGTGGTCTCTCAAATCATAGGTGCATCATCCTTTTATATCCCCTCCAGTCCTTAAAATTCCATTGGTGCATACCCCACCACCTTGCGGGCGTAGTGCATAGTACCCATTTCAGAGCATCGAACCACTTCTATTTTGGCACCTCTCTTTCAAATTTGTTAAGGAAATCATCTACCACTGTCAACGCATCATACATAGGTAGATCTCTTACCTCTGGTTTCACGCAGCGCAGTTATCTTACCATAAAGTTGCAACTGAGCATGGTTACCTTGTGTAACCAATTTTTCCATTGCTCTATTTCCTCGTCTGAATAAGATGTGTAGGAGCTTTCACGCTCCCATGAAATCCTGACATCCGCTATTGGACTCACCTAGTCTTGTTTCTGCACGCTGATTTTGTAGATATAGTCTAGGTCATTATCACTCTCATGATCCGCACTAGCTTTGTATAGCGTGATCCTTCCGTAGGGTCTAAAGGTGTAGGTTTTAACCCCGTACAGAATTACCTGCATATGAATCCTAAATCACAGAAAAATAAACAATGCGAGAGGATAACACATAAAACACATATACACAAAGATTTCCCACCGGATCCAAAAACTGGGACTACTAGCTTGATTTTTCATTATGTTCCTTTCAATGTTACAATACATATTTAGACATGTCGAAGCATCAAATACCATGGACCGAAAACCATAGGTAGGTTCGCCCAACCTAATATAGGGTCCAAAAAACATTTCTCAGGGCACTGCCCCAGACCCCGTAGAGGGGGGTTACCCGTCCCCCTCAAACCCCTCGGACAGGGAGGGCTTCTTCCCCCCCTGTGACCCCCTTGCTACGCAATCAGTGCAACGAAGGGGGGCTCCACCCCCCCTCTAACCCCTTGGTTCACTACATAGGTTAGTCATGGAAAGAATATAACACAACCCAACAATCTCCTAC